>VZTE01005755.1:4326173-4393062 GCA_013397775.1 Eulacestoma nigropectus
ACACATACACATATATATCTCTCAAAAAATATTCTCTCTCCTCATAATGAGTATTTAATTATGACCATTTCATACCTCTCTCTGATTTCCTCAGTACCTCCTTCTGGAACCCCCTGGTGCAATTATCTCTTCATTGCATTTCTCCTTCCAGACCTACGTACTAGAGCTTTCCATCATCCAGTCTGATCTTATCATGTGTTCAGGTTCCACTACCATGATGTCTCCAAGAATCGCATTTCTCAGGTGGATTTCAGTCTGCATTGCAACTGGCTGTGCAGATTCCTAAGACAATTTTGCCCATGGAGCCTTGACCTGATGTTCACTAGCCTGTGGGGTTCACTGCCTCAAAGAAGACAGGCAGACTGAAGGTGATTGTAACAGACATTGCACAAAACCAGCTCTGGATATCAGATTAAATCTTCACAAGCTGCCTCTACCAAATTTCAATTGTAGCTCTGAAAAATTCAAAACTGAGGATTTCTGTGATCTGTTGAAAATCAAAGTCTCTCTAGCGGAAGATGTCCCTGCCCATGGCAGGGGTTTGAAACCTGATGATCTTTAAGGTCTCTTCTAACCCCAGCCATCTATGAATCTATGATACGGCAACATGCTGATTTCTAAGTTTAGAAAATTTGTATAAAGGTGTCTAACAGCTACTGGAGAATCCACTGTGCTGGGAATGAGAGTAAACCACCCCAAGTACCACTTCCCCTTTGCTGATGCTAAGTTGTGATGGCAAATCTCCAGATTCTTCCTCATGGCTCAACACAAAATAAACCAGAACACACACATTTTTAACACATAATACTATGTGTTTGCATGGCCCATATCTATCACAGCTATGAAATGCTTAGCACTAATTCCAGTTAGAAGAAGACAAAAATCTAGAGGACTAAGGGGCATCCCTTTGCACCGTGCACATTTTTTATAAATAGTGCAACATAGACTGAAAATAAAAAGGTTGATGGTAAGCTTCTTCATCTTATTGGGAAGAGCCCTTCCCCACTGTAGTGTTGTTCCCTGCACAGTGGAGAGGCAGCTTCAGAAGCACTTCTGACATTGCAGTCCTGCCCCAGCCCTGACTTCCATCCCCACACTTACAGCCAACTGTACCATTCATTTTGAAGTGATATATTTGAAAGTAGTGCTGAAGCTGAAATAGCTGCATTTCAGTAAGCTGAAACAGTCCCTTCATACACGGCAACAAGGAGCCCTAATGAGGTGAAATAGTGTCTGGTCACTGACAGTACTGAACAGATTTTAAACAGAGAAGTAGCAGTGAAAGGGCTGGGGAGTGTGAAGCTTTTGAGTTATTTCTGCAGAGTGATACACCTCCACGGTGCCTGGTTGTGGCTTTAGACAACTGGAATTTTTAAATATAAACATTATTTCAGAAGTTGTCTGGTTTGAATAAAGCTTAAATGGTGCAGTGACTGTTTATTCTAAGCGTATATCACTAATTTTCATATGTAAATGAAAACCAGACTCTAAGACAGCAGTTTTGGATGCCAGATAATTCCTGAAGACCTTTCCTTTGCATGTATTGTAGCAATTACTGAAGCATCTACTCTTATCCTCAGAAATCTAACACAAGTATTTTAAGCTCAGGAATAATCTAGTAAAACAACAGGAAAACTGCTTAAGCTCTCAGTTTCCTCCAAAGCTTGGAAATTAAAGTTTCAGTGGCTGCTCCAATTCAACAAACTTTTTAAAGGACAGTACTTGTCTGATGCTTAACTCTTCAAAAGCCTGTCATGTTCCATAGCCTGTGAGTTAAATAATATGATCTGGCGTTTCCTAAGAGTAGCAACAGTAACAACATGTAGCCTAAAAAAATTGACTATTGATATGGACCTAGAAGGACAAAGCAAAGCATGTATTTATTTCAAGACAAACAAATATATAATCTTACAAGAGCAGATTTTAAAACCTTGAGCTAAAAAGACAAAAAGGAAGGCATAAATTTGCATAAGACCCTGCTATGCATGTATATAGCACAGTATTTAGCTGGTGATGGGTTTGTTTACTCTCCTTGTTGATCATGAGCTGATGACAGAATTCCAATGACTTAAAAATTATAACAGCAGATTTTTTTTAGCCTATCATTGCAGTTAGTGAATTCAATTTAAATTCATTCACTTTCACCACCAAATAAAGCATGAAAAATAACATTTTCTATGTTTCTTATCTATTCTCTCACTTTCTGCATTTCTTTCTGTATTTCTTTTCCTCAATAGATTTAATGACAAAGAGGTTGTGGGCTCCCAAAAGGATTGATAGCATTTCCTACTGCTCCATCCTTCCCTGGAGTCTCAGACTTAGTGTTGTGGACTCTCTGATGACATCCCAAAAAGAGATACAAGATCTATGACACAAAAGGAACAGGTAGTACTGAAAAAAAAAATCAGGAAATTTGTGGGAAATATTCCAGGAGGTGTTAGAGAGACAGATTAGGACAAAGAAAGAAAAAAATAACAGAAATCTGAAACACCAGAGTATGCAGAGATAAAAGATCATGACAAAGAGCTACACAATTTCTCTGAACAAATAATTCTTGATCTCTTTCCTGTGTTGTATACGCTCCTGAAGTGAGACTTTTAATGGCTTTGAGCCACCTACTTCTATTCCTACATTCAACCCTTTAACCTCATATTACATTTTGCCTCACTTAATTTAATATAGCTCCTTTCACATATCTTGATGCTATGCTTTTTTAGTAGGAGCTGGATGGGGAAACCACAGACTGTAAGGTAAAGAAGAAAACCTTGCATCCAATGAACCCCACATCCACTGGCATAACCATAGCTTAACTTTTTCTCACCCTCTTTTGTTGGCTTTTCTATGAGCAGGTAATGACACTTATTTTCAATTATTACAATCTATCTGGATCTTAATTTATTTCCTTATGTTGTGATTTGCTTGAATATAGTTTGAATATAGTGATTTGCTTCAATTCAGCTTTCTGGTTAAAAAATAACAATGCTTGCCGTACTCAGTGAAGGACAGCAAAATCACTACACCCCAAAGAAAGGAAAACAGCAAACTTGAATCATAAACTTGGCATTACAGCTAGAGATTTACAACAACATATGGTCATTTGCCTCTAGCTCTCTTGCACATGCTGACTAAAATAATCCATTGAAACAGAAATGTCCTGAGTTGTAAAAATAGAAACCAATAGATCCTAGCTTTTCACATGGGCCCTGCCAGTAAAGAGTATCCATAAAGAGAAAATTTTCATCTCTGAAAACAAGTACATTTCTGAGCCCACATTTATTTTTCCTTAGTGCCTAACATAGACATAAACTACCTTTGTAATCAGTGTATGTGAATTGAACTAACAGTGACAGGCACAAGGCTGCAGGTGCTACTGCACTACAAACACGTTATGGTAATATGTAAGATGCAGAGCCTCTCAAACAGGCTGCTCAGACATGGACACAGCCAATTGTGCAGGTTTGAGTGAAAAAGTAAATGCTCACAAAAGTGACTGAGGCTTTTGTGGTTTTCTGCTTCAGAGGTTTGGGACATCTGTTGGAATGACTCTGGAATAAAAGAACAGGTTTTGCATCTGTGGTTTGGGAAGTGCCATTTAGATAAGCAGCTAAGACATTAAAGGCTCCTGCAGTGAAGCACTGGGGCATAACAGCTTAGTGAGACAGACCACAGCCAGAATTCATGAACTAGCAGAAAACCAGGCTCATCAGCACACACGAAGAAATACTGTACAGAAGAGCTAGGCTAGTCCAGATGCAGCACAGATATCCCAGCTTGGCTGAGAGTACAGGTTAAAAAGCCTCAGTTCTCAGCAGAGCTTACCAGGTCAATGCTCACATAGGGGGGATCAAGCTTTGTTGCAGTTCAAACTGCAGTAAGGTGTTCAGGACCCTGTGTTAGCCCTGTATGTGTACATCTCAATTAACCTGGCTTGGACTTCTTGCACCATTACTCCCTACGTTTTGGGTTCCTAGCTTACCTCAAGAAAGGAAGCTTGGATCTATCCATCCTTACACACACAATTCATAAAATGCAAATTCAGGGAGCTGACCAAAGCTTTTGACAAAAAAGTCACTCTGGTCTGGAAAAAAACCCACTTCAAGTCAGAGAAGATTAGAGATGCCTTGAAAACCTCAACACTTCTAATCTGACCTTGCCCAACAGCAACGTCACTGCTAAGAGTGATCCATATCCCTTCAGTCATTGCTCTTTCTGACAGCAGCACCAATTAATGCTTCATGTGGTTGTTGCCCATTAGAATAAGACTCTTCATGCTAACATTTAAGTTTTCCCTTCCTTCTCTGCTACCTTACTCCTTCACGCTGAGAGTATAATGACAAAATGTAGAATTTAGCCTTAATTGGATCTCTGCAATGTTATCACCTGAATTAGCTCCCCTGTGAATAATTATCACTGCCTAGAGGCTGACAAATTGCTTCCCTCTACTTCATGATTGTCAGGAATTTCAAATTATATGCTGAGCATAGGGAGGATGGAGGGGACAAAGGGGAGAGCGAAAATGAAAGCCTAGAGAAGCATAATTATTAAGATTATTAAAATACTCGACAGAGTCCCATAGTCTCCACGAGTCCCAAAAGGGGTAAGTGACAGCAAGAATTTTGCTGGGGCAATTGGGCAATAGCCAGTCTGGCGATAGACTTGTAGTCAAAGTGAAACCACAACCATTGCTTACAGTAAATTACAAAGGTAATTCCTTTCTTACTCACTACTCCATTTAAGCTATGGACAGCAGATTGTTTGCCATCTCATCTGCACACTTGATCTTGCTAGGTAGATGGCAAATTCTTTGCAGCATAGACTAATGGAAGGATAAACATATGCAAGGGGATAGCAGCAGATTGCCACACATTTATAATAGCTATAAGAGTTTGTGTTTTGCAAGAAAAAGGTTTTGGCAAAAAGGTGCTCTTTCTGAGAACACTCATTCCATCTCTGGGCAAGACCTCACACAGAAACGCATTGTGTCCTTACTCCACGGTATCCAGCTCGGATACTGACAGAGCTAAGAATTGTTCATCTCATAAACCCAAATCACTGTAAAAGCATAATGCTCTTCGCAAATTAGTCTCAATGGTCAAACAGGGCAAATAGGGCTTTTATCCAATTCTCTCATTAACGATGCTGTGCTTGTAAGATGGACGCATTTCTCAGTTCGTTTCAAGGCAGCTCCTCAGACTTCCTTCCCACCTTGCTGAACCAACAACACACATCAGGCATAGACAAGGTAGCTGCCAACATATTCCCACGAGAAGGCTCTTCCTGCTTACCTGACATACAGTGACCTCTTCTGATTAGTCCTCAGGGAGCCAGACCCAGAACTCATGCTGTGATTCATCATCTGCTCACGCAGGTCATGGATTTTTGCCTCAAATCGAGCGTACTCTAAGGAGATAAGAAAACCCCAGAGAATAAAGATATTTTAATTTTCTTGACCTATATAATCATTAGGGCTGCTAAATGCAAATTAACATTAAATTAATGAGTGTAAGGCATGTCTTGAAAATGGAGGTCTCATAGAACCTTGCATCAATGTATTTTCTTAGGTAAATGCCCTTTTTATTGTGGTACCTGAACATTTCAACACCCACTAGGTGAGGAATCAGATATCTAGACCCATGGTCCTGCAGTTTCAGGGGAGGAAAGTAGGTTTAAAGTATGTTAACAAATATCTTTCAGTCTGTGAAAAGGATACTGAAAATAGTTTTCCACTGTATCGTTCCTCCTTCCAATGTGATACCTTGTTAGGGTCAGTGGGACGGTGCACTAAAGTTACTAATGAGTCAAGCAATTACTGTAAAATCCTGTCAAAATGAAGGAGATATTTCCAAGTCCAATTATCCCCAAAGCAGCTGGCAAATCATTGTATGAGCAGTCAGCCATCTTATTTACTCTGCCCACTGAGGCTTGGGCTCTGTTTCTTTTAAACAGGTGGAACAATATCTTGGTCTTAGGGTGGGTGATCCCAGAAACTCTAAACCTCATCTGCATAACAGTGGCACAGAACTATCCCCCCCACCTTGTTCACCTCCATAGTTCTACTGGTAGCTCTGCAAAATGTTGTGACCTGCTGCCCAGCAATATGGGATCAGCTAGAGCCATATAATTTGGTGAGACTCCTCTCTGACAGAACACAGCATCATCAATCATCCCTCCAGCTGCCATGTTCCCCTTGCTCATTGTGTGACCCAATGGGCTGAGTTTGGTTTGCAAGAAGAGAGGTTGAGGTTTTGGAGACAAGCTCTAATTCCTTGAAACTGAGAACCTCCAGCAGCACAGAGAGCCATAATTCAACCTAAACCTGGGAAATCTACTGATGTGAACTATACGATTATGCTGAGGGGGTGTGTAAAATACATTTCAGTGAGTCAGTGACACTTTAAAGAGTAAGATGTTGCAGACTGATGCCAGCAAAGAGAAGATGATGTTCCCTGCACCTTAATGTTTTATTTCACTGATGCCTTCAAAAGAGGGTCCCTTTCCCCACAGCAAGGCTAAAGCAGAAGTGAAACCAGCATGCAAGGTTTCCTCCCTTAAAGGATGGCAGTAAATCCCACCAGATCACACCACCTCCCAGCTTAAGCAAATAAATCTTTACAATGCATTTATAACCCACTGATCTGCATCTTGTTTGTTGCTGTTTGAGCCACATGAAAATGCTGTAAGACAGCAACATTCGCATTTTTCTCCTAGAAGAACTCAGCATTATTTTTGTTTGATCATTTGCTGTTCCTACTGGCTCGCTTCCCAGAATGTCTAGATGCTTTGCAACAACTAATTCATTTTATTCAGTGCACTCTACATTTTCATTGGATAATAACACCTGACCTTTACAAGATCCCACATTTTGCATAGCAGAGTGGTTTGATTTGGGGTTTTGTGTTTGGGTTTTTTCCTCTCCTTCTCTCTTGACACATTTTGCCTCCCTTTCCACTGAGCTTCCTTGGCATTACCTACTCAGTCTGTTAAGTGACAGTGGCTACTTGCTCGTTAGTTGGGAACCACTGCTGTGGTATAAGACTCTTCAGTCTTCCCACATACCTATGACTTCACTGACTGCAACTGAAATTCTGGATGTCAGGAGAAGAGAAACTCCTACATGCAGACTGCATTTTAGATTTATTCTGTAGCTTGTTTCTTGCTCATTTCTTTCACCTAGGGTACATCTTTAAACTTAGAGATTTAAAAGCACAAATTCTCAGTGGAACCAAGGCTCCTACAAACTGATGTTTTTTGTTAAAGTGGAGTTTAGCCTTGAAGTGTTTATGCCAGTGTAGGATTTAAGTTTGCTCTATGTGAGTCATATTTGTTCTAATCCCCTGCTTTAGAATTTATTTAGTAAATAATCATCTTCTGAACAAAGCTTTGTTTAGCTTACATTTCATTAAAACAAATATAGCATTTCTTCTTGGTAAATAGGAAAGGTGATCTTAAGGACCAAATCCTGCGTTCCTCTTCCTCGTACAGTATCAGTCCTACACAAACAGAGTATTACAATTGTAAGGCTTGCTACTAGCTCTCTTTCATTTATGGTGGATACACTGAAGAAGACAGTAAACATAGAGAGTAATTCAGCTTCTTTAATGTTTTACATCTGGGCAACGCCAAAGATATGAATGATCTACAGCAGAGCAACTTTCCCTTTAATAAGCATCCGCATCCCAGGCTGACTCTGTACGTAAGGTGTGGGAGTAACTCCCAGATTTAGACACCAATCTGGGGAGTGAGAAGAGAGGACTGAAAATCTGATTTTCTCTAGCACAGCATCCAGCTATTTGCAACTTGAACATCAGATACTCAAATGACTACAGCTTTGTCAGATGATGATCTTATCGCTTGTGTTCTGACTTCAGAGCACATTTGTAATTTAACAAATTTTAACTGGCTTTAAACTTATTCTGAATTCAAGAATCTCTCTTTCTGGGAGATCTCTTGAAACCACAAGACATATTAAAAATTGTCTAATAAATGTGTGATGAAAGCTCAAGGCTCATGGTCTTCCTCCCTGATTGATATAAAAAATTACTGAAGTACTAATGATATTCTGTTCCTTTGTTTCTTGAGATGTTTTTTCCTCTGGATTTAAATACACAGATAATTTGAAAAAAACCAAATTTATGGGACTACATTTTCCTACTGTACCTTCTTCACATTTTTGTGTAAAAAATACTCAAATGTACACTTGTCCCTTTCTCCTGGCAAATGCCTGGACCAAAAATTGCGTGGCCATCAATGCAGGCAGTATTTAACTCAGCTCAGATCAGTTTCTTTAATCTCAGTCCTCCTAGTTCTCCTACTGATTCCTAGATACTACAGTGACAGATGCATTTGAAATGTGAACAGAAAGAGTGTTGCTCTGCCATCAGAACTGCTATGGTAGTTCTGCCTACTGGGAAAGTGCCCTTTTTTCCTAACACTTCTTTGTATGTTGGGTCATTCCAGGGGAGCTGTTTCCTAATAGCTTTGCATTTGTTAGGTGTGAATAAGGACAGTGCTAAAATCCAGAAAAACACTTCATGCTTCCTTCAAATTCAGCACTGAATCGAAATAACACACTTTCAAAGCTCCTCCACAATTAAAAGGACACTGAGGTTGTGACATACTGACAAAAAATACAGTTAAAGCTGATTCACTGATTTCATGCTCTTTGAAGAAAGGGAGAACACAGAGCATGTTGCTACTGGAATGCTTCATTAAGCAAAACTTCCCAAATTTGACTTATTACAATCCATCTGCAAAGATCCTACCTGTTGCCTGATTTAATAAAGATTTAACAACTCTGGTAGCTTAAGAAACTGATAAAGCTACACATTAGGCTAGAAGGGAAAATGGGGCGGCAAACTGTAACCTATATTATTTCTGAGGTCAGAACTGATCATACGATGGTTTGTGCTGGCCTGTGGCTCTAGGATTGTTGCTGTAAGAAACAGGGCAAATGGGGTGGAGGGAAGTGTTTGTTCATACACCAGTTTAGAGCTGGCCCAGGGCTCATGGCAGTGTAGGCAGACCTGAATTTGGCTGTCCCAAAGATACAGATAGCACTCATTGCTTCTGGAGAGATGGAGCTAGTGGCACTGGGTGTAGGAGAGGAGATCGCTGCTGTGAGAAGTGGCCCAGCTATAGGGAGAGCAAGACCAACTTTCAGGGCTCTGGCACTGCTGCCACAGGCAAATCCCCATTGTGCCAAGAGTCTGTTTTCTAGTGTTGGCTCCACTCAGCTCTCTGGTCAGTGAGGAGAGAGAGGAGTCAGCTTGAATGGCTACACTGTGAAGTGCCCCCAAGCCAATCAAGGCCAAATCAGCATATTTATCAAATAAAGACACCAGTGTGAATAACTACTGTTTGTCTGCTTCATACATTCCTTAGACTGAATAAACGGAATAAATGGAGCTGGTGATTTTTCTTCTACCTCATTCTAACACCTTGCCAAGTGCGGTATCTGGGACTTATACATATTCTAACCTTCAAATATTGATACAATCCTTTCCTTTCCAAAGCACTTGGACACATTGAAAGGACTTGATAGATCTCTGGGAGTAAACTTCAAACACCTTGAAGCTTCTCCTTAGCTCACATACTGAGAAATCAAAGCAAGGCAAATGGCCAGCCCTGTTAAAAAAACATCTAAAACCTCAAATCCAAAGAGTGATACACTTCATGTTTGGCTGGCCAAAATCAAAAAACTGTGATCTACAAAATCTTGCCTACTCCACTTTGGTATCTCAGGGGATGCAGATACCAAAGGTTTTACTGCTGAAGTGATTTAGATTCCTAAAATTCTGCCAACTCATCTACCCAATGTGAAAGTGGGGAACTACATGGTGGGAAGGAATTGTTTTAACACACTGACACCCCTCCCTTTTGAGCTTCCTATTGACTCTCTTTGGTGGCCCATGGTCAGACTTGGTATGGGAACTTTTGTCAGTCTGATTACTTAACACTTAAATCTCTCCATGGATCATGAGTCTCTCCAAATATCGTGAGTTTGTGAGATCTGTGATGGATGCAAAGACAATAAGGACAGTTTTGGGATGAGTTTTGCTGCGATGACCTTTCATATACATGGGGAAAGGACTTCTTCTATTAATATAAGCAGTATATTGAAATTTTAGTTTAAAAGTTTTCAAAATGAGTTCAGAAATGGTCTAAATGGCTGAGAATACAAAATATACCTGAGAATACATGAAAGCTGCTGTAAGTCTTAGATGCTTTTGAGAGCCCAAAAATGAATGCAAGAAAGCAAACCTCAAAATCAAATAATTTCTGAATATAAAAATAGCAAAGATGGAGATATTACATCTGATGTCTTGATGCTACTTTTTGGTCATAGAAATAAAGAATATCTATGTAAAATGAATAAATATTCTTCAGCTTTTCTATGAGAAAAAGTTGCAGAATTTTACAAAGCTACACCACTGTTATTTTTCACTTTTATGTTTATAACAAAGATTGTAGTATTGATTGAATTTAGAGAACATGATAACAAAAAAAGCCCTGATCCTACAAGTAAAGCATAGTTAAGAAACTGGAATGCTGACATCTGATACAATAGTGAAAATAATATTTCAGCAGCCCAGTCATGTCTTTATCACTTGAATGCTTTTAGTGGTGGACCCTTTAGAGAGATAGCAATTCTTTCTGCCAGCAGGTAGCAGATTCGCTTTTCTGCGTAAATCAAGATAATCACCGTTTGCTTCTAGACGGTAAGAGATTTACTAAAAAGTAGAAACTTGAGCTGGAAAGTAAAACTTGAACTGTCCAATTTTAACAGACTACACATCTTAAAAAAAACCAAACCCCAAAACACAAATAAATGAAGAAGGCATTAATAAAAGAACTTTATCACCTCAAAAAAAGTATGTTGAGTAGCTCTAGAAACTATAATAAAGGAACAGTTGCCAGATCAGCTTCTCTATCAGTATCAATTGGGCATAATTTCAGTGGATCCAGGCCAGCTTAAACCTTCTCAGATTTTCTTCTGTTCTGTTTATGGGAACACAAATTGTGTGCTTCTATAGTAAGTCATGAACTTATTGCCTTGGACATCTGAGACAGTGATGTGCATAGCACTATTATTACGATACTATTATTTATGCTATTTATGTAAATTTTTTTTTCCTTTGCCTCCTCTTAGTAAGTGTCTTGGCTTTAAGATTTAAAATCATAGAACGCACTTTTTCCTAGAGTGCGTGTTCTTCCATTTCTGCCCACAGTGTCGCCCATCACCACTGTTTTTGTACTTGGGGGTGAGAGGAAGGTGACAAGACCAGCATCAAGACTTGCAAGTACTGGGTCTGGTTCTTCTCTTCCACGGATTTACAGTGTGCAGCTGTGTGAGCCAGAATGAGTCAGTCTCATCATACTGCGACAGCTACGGCAGAGATATGGCTGCTAGATTAACACTGTGTCTTTGGCTATGCCTGCCAAGGGCCCAGCATCCCACAACCCTGGAAGCCTTTGAAACTACTCTAATACACATGTAAAAGTGAACGAGTGCACAGAAAAGACATAAACTGATAATACTAGTAATTTATGTCTTCTCTTTAGAATGTTTTTTTAATGTTTGAGTCAATTATTTTGCCGAAAATACCCTTTTTATTCTATAGCTGTCTGATGTTGCAAGCATTTACACAGAAGGGTAATGATGGTGACAAATCTTTGTGGAAATCTGTGATAATTTTGTAACAAACAAACAAACAAACAAACATGCAATGGTTAGGTACAGTTCACTGCACCTTTGGTTCCTTTATCGTCCTCTGCCATGTCTGATGTTGGCCACTGCCACGGACATAGCTCTGTACAAGGCGAGCTTTGGATTTTATATTTTATGGTAAATGCTATACTTTTAATAAATCAAAAAAAACCAGTTAAATTTATTATCAGCTAATTTCATAACTTGACAGGAAAAAACTGCACACAGTTTTGATGCAGCAGTGGGCCTTATTGACTGAAGAAAGTGCTGCTCAAAAAGCCTTGCTCCATTCATGATGCACTGAGTAACAGAACAAGTGATGCTGTTATTTCTTATCAGTCATATAGTTCCCTTGAGCTCACTTAAAGGAAATGAAAAACACAGATTTCAATACTGGGGAAGCAAAGATACATTTACATTTTATTAGGTTTTATTACTTTGAATATATCTACCTGTTTTTATCGAAATATTTTCCATAACTCCTTTCAGGAACCTTTCAAAAATAATGACACAGGCATATTTACTGATTTTACTGATTGCTTTGCACTTTAAAACTTCAGCACAGTAGGGCTATTAATGTCTTTATTCTTTCATATTGATTGCTTGTCTTCCTTTACCAATATACAGGTATTTACATTTCAGCCTGTCTTCCAATTAAAAGTTCACCCTATATATTTGTTCTGCAGCTGGACTGATTGCCTTAATATTATCACTATATTTATTTTCTTTTGCTTTATTACTGAATATAATGCTTTCTCCATGTGTTACACCATTAGATACCATTAGCCCTCATTTTGTGTTAGTTGTGAAAAGACCCCTGAAAATATATCTTCTGTCCACGATACATTCAGGAGACTAACAACATGTTCTACTTTTAGTCACAGGGAACATAATTCCAAGACAAAGTAGTCTCTAGAAGTTTTAGATTCAAAGAATCTCTTCCTCCTAATGAAAGAGATGTACTAAAACAAATCAAGCTATTAGTGAGCAAAAGGACTGTATCCTACTGAGGTGTTATTCTGCCTGCTTCCTTAAAGCCTGTCCTTGGTTCAGGAAGTGTCAGCTCGGACCTTCTTGGATGGAAATTTCTGCAACTTCTTCCAACCACTGAAGAAAACTCCAAGCAATTCAACAGCTTTCGAAAATAACACCTCACAAGACTTCGAGGAGCTTTATCCTGCACTGAATTTTACTGCATTCTCAAAAAATTACCTCCCTGTTATTTTGCCTGATGCACACTGAACTAAACAGGACTGTTTGTTGCACTCTTTCAAATTCCTTGCGGCCCAGATTGAGCTAACATTTTGGATAACGTTGCGTGTACACGTCTGAGAAGGGGCAAGGCAAATAAAGAGCAGAGTTTCGGATCTGAAACAGCCATACCCCTACACATGGTCTGCTTTGGCAGCACAGTGTGAAATCTTGGAAAACCTGGGCACATCTCTTCGGCCCTGGCATCCAACTTGCACATCCATGCTCACCCAGCAGAGAAGCTTATGTCTCATTAACCTTGATAGCTCTGTAGGAATTACTGTTTGGTACAGTGCAGATACATTTCAAGATATCTCTGGTGTTTTAGGCACAAAATGACTCGGTCTAGGTGGGAAAAAAAAGAAAAAAAAGGCACTTCCCTGCCTTGGAATCCTCTTTCTTCAAAAAATATTTATGTGAGACATTGCAAAGGAACAAAACCTACTTTCTATTAATAGCTAAGCTAATTCATTTAGTTATTTTGATGCTTCAAAATAGGCTAGTGGTGGAAGACCATATTTTCAGGCATTTATTCAATTTCCATGATTCCCCATCCAAGATCATTGCCCTGGGGCATTTGTCACTTATTTTTGCTTCATTGTTTTTTTCTTGCTTCTGCTTTTTACCAAGTCTATTTCTATTTCTTGGGAGCCGAGCACATTATACTGATATCTTAACAAAGATGCTTGCTTAGCTGGCTTAAGACACGAGTTGGCACGAAAAAACAACACAGAGCTGACCTCTTCTAGAGTTTCCCAGGCCTGGCAATACTGAGAAGGCAGTTTGGTATTCTCAGCTAACCCTGTAACTACATTGGGTAGGTATTCCTCTTTTCCAGACTTGTAAATGATGGCAAATGGTTCCTACGTGCCTTCAGCTGTTTATAAATTTCCTCCTGAGTGTCCCACCTGTCAGCTACATGGTTCATGTGAGCGTTCCCAAATCCCTCTCAATGCCAATGAACGGGCTTAGCCTGTGTGCTCTATTTACACTAACCTGGCTGAGCCTGACTGATCCAGAACGGAAAGCACTCTGGCACAAATATATGGATACCGAGCTGGGAGCACACTGGGGCAGATGGCATCTGCCCCAACACTTTTGTATGCAGAAGACGCCACCTTCTACTACACCGTGTTGGGAAAAGAAAAAAGGGTACAATCCTACTTCATCATCTCCAGAAACAACAGCAACTTAATGTGACTAAGGAGAGACAGGACCCACCTAGGAATTACGTGAGAATCTTTTTGAAATAAAACTGGAAATGTAGATCAGTCTGACCTGCCCAATTTTCAACAAAAATGAAAAAAAAAAAAAAAAAAAAAAGACACTGCTAAATCAGGGCTCAAAATTCCCAAGTGAATTCTATGAAAAATTACACAAAAACTTTCACAGCTAAGACATCATATGCCAGCTTCATACTTATACTCCACGAAATTCTAATACACTCAGAGTGGGCAGAGATTAAAAAGGGGTTCTTAAAAGACACTTGGGGGAAAAAAAGCTTCCTCCTGAAAACAGTTATGTGGAAGCTAATGTGATTTCATTATTTCCATAAACCAGCATGAAAGTTGTAGCCTACAGTAAAAAAAAAACCCTCAAAACCACAACCCACAAATCATTTAGAATCATTATAAGCCAAAGCAGAAAATTAAATAGTAGCAAGAATACCAATAGTACCAGAGGCAATCATTCATAGAACAGGACAGCCTTACAGACTACCAAAAATACAGAGATCAGAAGGACCATCAGTAACAGAAACAGAATCTTGGCAAAAGTATTATGAAAATAAACATGGATATACTTCCTTAGGCTGAACTGTTTTTCTATTACAATACCATTTCTTAACATTGGAAATGCCATTAATAAATGATTCACTCCTTGATTTCAAAATCTGCCAGGTAAAAACTACCTCCCCCTGTAACTGCCACTTTCCTACACTCAGCTGTGCTGCTCTTCCAGTCAAGGATATCTTCAGCCATCTCCTAAGGTTGTCTGGGATACTCTATTGAATTAAAAAGAAGAATTCAGCAAAGACTGGAAACAAAATTATCCATTTTTACCATTTTAAAAAACCCCTTAAAACAATCCCAAATATCCTGAACAAAAAAGAAAAGAAGAAAATGGATTAAAACATTCCCACTTGTGTATTGATCTTTTCTAAGAGGCAATATTGAGAGCAGCTGCAGAATTGTATCAGTTTGCTAGAGCTTCCTGATTAAAGGGGGATTACTGTTTCTAATACAAACCGGTAACAGGGAATGATTCAGCTTGATTACAAGCTTGAAGGAATTTAAACAAGACAAATACATATATTACCTCAGGATAAGTTATACTTCCTGCATCCCTCTTAGCTTATTATAGGGAATATTTTGAGTCCTCTGCAGTATGTTGTGCATTTGTCCACTAATTAGAAATGGAGGATATAGCTGTGGCCTGGATGCTCAGAAATGTTGTTTAGCTTGAGCATCAGATCACATAAAATTGGAACAATGTCTGAAAAAGCACTGTAATACCAGTAAGTGCCTTGCAATTACTTCTGATATCATTGACTTCATCATTCACAGAACCACCAAAACCCACCCTTATGGCATGAAAGACTTAGCTGGGAAAGGTCTCCTTAATCAAATCCAAGTCCCGCTTTTACAGAAAGGCAAACCCTAAAATACTGTGCACAGTGTTCAAATACTACGATAAGTTCAATTTTGGCATTTCATAGCTGTTGGAAGGCCACTCATAGCACCCAATTCTCAAACAGGTAGACTCATTCTTCTAGCTGAACACAGCTGAAGCTGACTTATTGGATTTTACCCTAGCACCGTTCCTCTGTGTAAATTGCTCTTTTCTGTTGTATATTGATTCTCATGACAGATTTAGAGGGAAAGCACAACTTCACCCACCAATTTCCATTTTGCTAAATAAACAATCCAAACTTAGTTAACAAAGAAAATATCAGAGTCAGTCCTACAGGAAGCAGATCTCTGCTGTCTCCCTGCTGTGCTGGTGAGCCATGTTGCAGACAAGGCTTATAGATCAATAGAAAATGGAAGTGCTGAGATCTTCCCACCTGATATCCAGGCTTCTTATATTCTTTCATGATTCTGACGAGCATCCTAGAATAAGAACGGCAACCTCTACAACTTTTCCCAAGGACCAGTTGGTTTGTTCTCTGGAGTAAATGAATACTTTGTTATCCTTATGTGGTGAGTGTTACTGGTTTATCAGTGGTTTCCTCATAGAAAGTCAGTTTAATGCATATCTATATCTATCTATCTATCTATCTATCTATCTATCTATCTATCTATCTATCTATCTATCTCAGGCTGGTTTCTCCAAAGCTCTCTGAACTTTCTGCTTCACTACTTGTAACTGCTCAGGATGATCCAGACAGGGAAAAGCAGTGGATCAAGATGATCCAAGATGATGCTTATGATGTTTATGATTAAACAGCTTTTAGCACTAAAAAATGTCACATCCATACAGCTTTCAGGGACAGTTTGGACAGGACTGACCAAAACCAATAAACACTTCAGAAATTTTTTTGACAATGATGAATGATTTAAGTTTCCTATAAACACTTTTCCAAGAAAGAGGTGTACTCAGATCAAATGAGAGAATCAGGCGAGATCATCTCGGAGTGTGTTATAGTCTGGGATTTGTGATCAAGTTCTTAAATGTGGTCTGTATTGGGACAATTGACTGCACTTTCTGAAGAAAATGGAGATGATTTACCTTAGACTGCAATGCTAAAGGGCTGTATCAAATTGCACTGCCTAGCATTTTCCAAGGACAAACAGGACTCTCTTACATGCGTGCCAGGCATCAGAAACTTGCAACTGGAGCATGAGCCTGATTTCTCAGAAGTAATAGGAGATGAAGAGGTTGCAAGTAAGTGAGCAGAAAGTCTTTGGGGGCCCTAAGTCACAATTAGATCTTTTCACAGATGTTTGCTAATTTGTTATTAAAGATCCTCAGAGATGGAGACATTTCAACCACCCCAAACGGTCTAGTGTCATGGTTCACTCTCCTTTCTGCAGCTGTATTTTTTCCTTAATGTCTCATCTTAAGCTTTTTTGGTGCTTTTTAAGACTGTTCAGTCTATTTCACAATGAATACAAGAAAACAATATGGCAAACTGAAATATTTAAAGACTAACACTATAGTAAGATTACAAAAAGTAATGAAAAAGAGGAATGCAGCTAAACAGGCAAGCAGGGATGGTTTTGCAAAGGCAAACCTTTTGAGAAAGTCTGCAAGTGTCAGAAATGAGACCTTAAAGAAAATTACTGTATATGAATTGGGACAGATGAAGCTCATTACTGCCTGTGGCCTACATGCCATAAAATGGGTTAGTATTGCTACAGAAACCTTTTTGGTGTGTCCCTGTAATTAGCACAGAAGTACTATTATTGTAATTAACTGAATCCCCTAGTACCTAGCTCAATGTTCATGGCTTTAAGCAGGTTAATGTGAAAATTAATTTGTGCTAATTCACACAAGATCAGTGATGCCCAAACCAATCTGCCAGCAGTAGCATTTTGTGAAATAACAGTATTTTCCTGTTGACATGCACATGGCACTGAAGCTTTAAGAATGTCATATAAACCCATCTTAGCTTTCATTTGTGATAAAACTATTGTGATAGTTTTCCATCTTCTTGGGATAAATGTATTGTGAGACTCACTCCTAAGTGAGTAAGTGATGTACTAGCTCTTGACATATAAATTAATAAGATAAATGATTTGGGCAGGTTCTTTAGCCTGATCAAGGGGCTGTCTGGTCTCAGAATAGACTGTTCTCCAGGATGAGTTACCTTTTGATCTTGTTTGACTTCTAGGGAAAAGCATGGTGCTGCATGCACATAACAAAGAAGATGAAATTCTTTTGTGCACAAAACCCTAAGTCCAAGAGACTGTTGGACAATTCAGGAGGACTTGAATACTTCTCAACTTAGTCGTGGGCAAGATGGGAAAATAATAAAAAACAACTACCTGGAGGACCGAGAGAGAACATGGTTGAAGTCAAGCCAAATCACAGAATCACAGAATGACTAGGTTGGAAGAGACCTTCAAGATCATCTAGTCCAACCCATGCCCCAACACCTCAACTAAACCATGGCACTGAGCGCCACATCCAATCTCTTTTTAAACACATCCAGAGATGGTGACTCCACCACCTCCCTGGGTAGACCATTCCAGTACTTTATCACTCTTTCTGTAAAAAGCTTTTTCCTAATATCCAACCTATATTTTTCTTGGCGCAGCTTGAGACTATGTCCTCTTGTTCTGTCAGTTGTTGCCTGGAAAAAGAGACCAACCCCCACCTGACTACAACCACCGTTCAGGAAGTTGCAGAGAGTGATAAGGTCACCTCTGAGTCTCCTTTTCTCCAGGCTCAATCAGAGGCTGGTTTAGTGTTAAGGGACAGGAAGAGAGAAGATAATTTGTTTCTGTGCTTGTTGCTTTTCATTCTCCCACTAAAATAACACATCTTGCAGTGGACAGACAATTTCTGTTCCCTGTTAGGTTTAGGCTGGAGAAACACTGTCATCACCTGTCAGTGCAATAGGGCAAAATAAGCTTCACAGCTTGAACTTACCTGTCTTGTAGCTGTGACTATTGCACTTCCTGGACAGTGACTGGCTATGCCAGGAATGGCTAATTAGGGCTTTTTTGCTCTCTTTTCTGCAGTTGGTGTTAAATTAACTTTTGCACCTTGCCTAGCTTGCCTTCCTTCAAAGAAGGACCATATGAGTGGTTATTATGAACATCTAGAATCATCACTCCTCAAGCTCAAAGCCACAGTCTTTGGTCATCTTCCTGCAGACATGTGATACCACAATAATGTGAGGGCAACACAGCAGAGGCCTCACAGTCTAATCCCATTCCTGGATCCCTTCTTGTTCCCTGGCCTCTCACTTACCACCTTGAGGTGGGCAGATGACAGGGCAAATCATAAAGGCTGGGTTCAGCCTTTTGGGGTTAATCTTCTAGGGACCCTAAAAAGAGGCTTACCCACAGCTCCATTCAGGGCCACCATCCTCCGAGTACAGAGGTACCTGGCGGACAGAACTTCCTTGCTCTTGCCAATAACAGCAGGGTTCTGAGGACTTTCTGCTCTGTCTGATCAACACAACAAATCAAAGTCCAGATGTTCCCTCTCTTGATCCTTTCTGCTGTACCCTTAGAATACAACTTCACAGAATGCTGCATTTAATGGTAATCCTAAACTATGCGTCTCTGCCCCACTGCCCCATCAGTTCCCATCTGTTGATGGGATGAGAATTAAAGATAAGCTCTGTTTTTAAGGAGCATAACAGTGGGCTCCGTCAGCTCTGACAAGGAGATGGACACAAGTGGGTAGAGGTTTTCTTCACAGCCTTCCCAGCCCCTACATAGCAAGAAAGGCTGCAAAGCTTCAGGTTTTCCAGTCCCTCCACCCCCTTTTCTGCACCCTGGGCTCATCCATAACCTGGCCGGAGGCTAAGTGAGAGCTAGGCATCCTCCCTGCACCTCCTACAGCCCTCAGTGCACAGGGGCTGGTGAGCAACAGCTCTTCTCCACTTGCAAACTGCCCAGCATATGTCAGTCTGTCCCATGCCTTGTTCTTTGCCTGTCCAAAGGGGTTAATCTCCACATTTTTTTCCTCCTTTCAGCCGTCTGCCTCACCTCTCCACCATTCCTCATAAATTACCTGTAAAATAGTTTTTAAAGAATACATAAGCCTGCTTTCTTCTCCTCTTCAGTATCACTGTTGTCTCTTTCCCAAAGCCTTCAGTGTCCTACCTACTGCAGATCTGGCAGAGTCATGAACTGTTTGAGAACCACGTGAAATTCATTTTCTTTTCTATATATGAATCTGGTTTTTTCCTTTGTTTCCCTAACTTCAGCCAGGCATTGATCTTGTTGGGTCCAATTTGTTTCCATTCTTACATCAGATATCCATCTGAAGAGTGGCCAATGATGATTTCAGATGCATTTTGCTACCATTATTTTAATTTTCCCTTTCACAAGGCCACTTAGTTGAAAATCGATTGAGGGGAGGCTGAGCTGGGAGAGAAAACAATAAAGTGAATAAAGGGCAGTGAAACAGCCTCTTTTTTCTATAAAATATGATGCGAAGCTCTCTGGAAACTAGGTAAATCACGTTGGTTTATATAATTCAATTTTTTAATACTCTTAAAAAAGGAGATGTAAATATGTAAAATTGCAAAGGGCAACAGATACAGTTTTGTTTTTTTCCTGAAAGTAAACAGAAAGCTGAGAATACCTTGCAATTTCAAGCTTAGAAGACATATGAAGAAGTCCTAATGACACTGCAAATACAGCTTAAAATCTTTTATAGTCAACTTTCAACAGGGCATAATAGTTCTGTTCATTACGAAAAAATATGTGTCTTTGAAATTATGAGCCTAGTTTGACTTTCATGTGTTATTAGCTCTCAGTGGAACTGAAGCATTTACATTGATTGTAATGAGACATTAGCAGACACTATTACTGCAGCAAACTGTTCCTGTTTGGAGGTGGCTGGCACAGGAGGCCTCTAAAAGCATCCCAACAGGCAGCAAGTAGCGTGCACTGACAAAGGGAAACAAAAATCAGCTTTGGAGAGGTCTGCCATGCAGCTGGCATTGCTGTGCAGGACATCCCAAGCGGCTGCTCTGAAGGCAAACAAGGGCAGCACCCTTCAAAGGGTGGGTAGAGATGCTGAGGGAAGTGCTGGTTAAATGCACATCTGTTTTTAAACATACACAAATTAATTTCTGCCAGATGCTAAACCAGAAAGAAGTAAACCTCTAGTTAAAAAAACCAAAACCAAATTAAAGCAGGCTTCTCAAAGCAATAATAATAATAATAATAATAATAATAGTAATAATTACTCACATATCTCTCTGACACCAGGATGCTGAAGGTGAATTTATTCTGAGAGTTGTAAGACTTCTTATCTTGTGACTTCTAACTCAGCTCCTTCATCTTCAAAAGCCTCTCTCACCTTTATCAACCTTTTCTAGTTTCTGCTACAGTTTAAATATAATTCAATGAAGGACCTATATCAGAGACTCTATTTCTCTTTTCTCCCCTCATCTTTCTCCATATCTTTGCTATCTGATTTTGCCAACAGTGTGGAATAGCCTCTCACAATTACCCTGTTTTCATGTAGCTTGTAAGAATTTCATAGCTCTAAGACTGCCGCCGAAGCTTGTTCACGTATATACACATCTTTTTGTTTATTCATTTCTAGCGCTTGCGTAACCTAAATTTCTAAGGCAAGTAACCTGAAAAAAAGGATTATGAAATACTCTGAAGAGAAACCATTGCAAATGTGACAGCTGCTAAGAATCACTATGACTTTCCTATTCCTCCTTCCCCTACAGGTTATTATTGTTGCTGGCTGAGGAAACAGCTGTAGCGTGCTCACGACGGGCAGAAAAGGCCCGGAGAAGACAGATTTGCCCTTTGGCAGTTTGATGTCTTGCTGGAATGCTTGTCAACCTTATTTACATTTTAATTTGCATGCCAGCCTCTACAAGGTTTTATATTCATATTCTGCTTTAAAGTATCTCCTTGACTATAATCACAATGACCTTTACATGTCTTCCCCCATTACCTTCTGGGCTGCAGTCCCTGCTCACTGGGCTATCCAGGGACTAGCAGCAAGAAATGTCAGGCTAAGCATGACATTTATCCAAACAGTTGGCTGCTTGTAAGGCAGACTTTTCTTACTTTTTAAAAATAAAATATTATTTTCTGTAGGAGATTTAACATCGGTGTGGGCAATGGTCACGTCCTGCTAAAGGAGAGTGGTGAGGGAAAATCCCTTTTCTATAAGACTGGAGCAACACTGGCAATGTGCATCACCTGACAATGGCTACCCTTGGGAGCACAGGAGGCAGGAGAGATTAAATTGGGCAGTGACTGATTACTATTGACATTATTTTTACCAACAGACTGACAACAGAACTTGGCAGGATTATGCTCCCAGCTAGTTAAGAGAAGCACTACCATAAACATGCCCTGCTCCAAAGAAATCAGAGCACAGGCACAGAAGTACCGTGCATGCATTAGCCCCTAGCCTGTCAAGCTGCTACAAAAATGCATGGTTTTTCTTACACTCAAAATAATGCCAGTTGAAAACATACACAGATTATTCAAGGTTTTATGAGTGCTCTGTGGCACCTTTCAGTCACCACAGAAAAGACTTTAGCGGATGTATTTTAATCAAGTAAAGGTTTCAAAGCTGCTAAAGTATCCCTGGCATAGAGAGTGGTGGTTTCGTTGTTACAGGCTAACCCTGACTTTCTGACGAATTCACCACTTCAGGATTTCCAAATACAGGAGCATCCTCTTCTCAGAGTTACAGAGAACACTTCTGGGGATACAGATATCATAAATAATTTCAAACTCCATACCTTCTACATTTCTGATTAATTTTGATAAACATTTACATATAAAAAAATGTTTGTTTCCTGTGACTATGAACAGACGTTGTAAGAACGATGCCAAGGTGAGCTGTACTGCTCAGGGTTAAATGAAATACCATATCTGGGGTGAAGGAGGATTTTTTTTCCTAGGTCAGATTGCAGGGACAGTAACACTGGGCTTCTGTAATGCATCTGCTTTCTGGGACTACCTCTGAATTTTATTAACATGTTCCACAGTATCATAAGGAACCTGATTTCCCTTTCTCTTGAGTATCTGCTTCAATGCATCATCACAGAATCCCTAATTAAATAAACAGCACCAAGCCCGAGTTGATGTTTGCTAGTTTTTCCAAAGAAATAAATGGGAAGATCATCAGGGCAACACCTGAAATTTCACAGTTCAAGAGTTAATCTGAAGCATTTTGCTGTCAGTGGTGCAGCCTTATTAAAACAGTGGTGAAGAAGATGAATACATCACATATATGTGTGGGCAAATATGGACAGCAATATTTCTTCACTTCAAGGCACACAAAAGTCCTGTGCAGGATAATTCTGAATTCTGCATCTTCTCAAACCTGTAGATGCAAACTGACTGTACTGGCACTGGTCCTTTCTGTTCTGTAAGACAGCATGTGGCCATGACAAGAGAAAAGAAGCTATTTAGTTTTTATTTCTTTTTGACTGTTTTAAGTGCTTGACTGGCCTACTTATCCCAGGCCAGACACCCTTTATCACAGCGATCTGTCATTGCAAGCTGTGCTAGTTTTATAAGGGGTAGAGTCAATTTTCTTCGTGGTAGCTGGTATGGGACTGTGGTTTGAATTTTTGTTGGAAACAGCATTGATAGTACAGGAATGTTTTTGTTACTGCTGAGCAGTAACAGAGTCAAGTCCTTTGCTGCTTCTCACCCGACTCCATTAGTGAGGAGACTGGGGGTGCACAAGGAGTCAGGAGGGGACACAGCTGGGACAGCTGACCCAGCTGACCCAAGGGATATCCCAGACTTTCTTACATAATGTTCAGCATGTAAAAGCTCTGGGGAGAAGAGGAAATAGGGGAATGTTCACACTGAGAGATGGTGCTTGCCTTCCCAAGTCACTGTTGGCTTGATGGAGCCCTCCTGTCCTGGGCATGGCCAAACACCTGCCTGCCCATGGAAAGTGATTAATGAATTCCTTGCTTTGCTTCGCTTTTGCTTTACCTATCAAACTGTCTTTATCTCAACCCAACAGCTGTGTCTCTTTTACCCTTCTAATTCTCTCCCCCATCCAACTGTGGGGGAGTGAGGGAGCAGTTGCATTGGACTGATTTGCAGCTGGGGTTAAATCACAACACAACATCAAGGAATATGGATCCCAAATGCCATAATTGCTGATGGATGACACCATACCATCAGTCTGTAATTTCAGTGCTGGAGGTTTCTGTCAACCTCTCTTAAGCTTGATCCGCCATAAATACTTACCCTGAGTAGTGAGTGGTGACCAAAGAGCACAATCTGGCCTGGCTAAATGATGGCTGAGATTGAGGACCTGGGGAAGAAATGGCCACATGGAATACTTTGATGATGTCCCTATTTTAAGCCTTGTCATTCTTCATCACAATTTCACAACACAGTTTCGAAGTCACCGGCATGGACAATGTCAAAAGAAATATAAAATTCTGTAAGGGCTGTGATATGCTTCCTACAGCTGAAAAGAAACGAAACATCTGGAGAGATCCAGGATCAAAGGACCTGGTAAGCGTCAGTTGGATGGTACTTCTGTCATGTTACAAGACTCGATGCAGCAAGTACAGGAGAATAAGTTCTGCAACAGATCAGAGCCAATTATCAAAGTAATCCCATTTGGCCATAAAAATATCTAGTCATTTAATACTGCTAAGCCTTGTTTGTAATCACAAAACTTAATGAGAACAACTTACACTGAAAGGAAAGAAGGGAAATCTCTGGAGTAGAAAGGCTGCTAAAGAGGACGCTAACAAATGCAAGCAAATTTGAGGTTTTAACTTCTTTTATATAGGTCATACTCTATTCATAGAGGATTTTTCTTTAATCAGTCAACCCAATGCTGAAGCCAGCGACAAGATTATGAAAGCACACTTTTGTTTTCACACTCTGTGCCACGTAGGCAAGTCTCCCAATTAAGAAAAGGTTTCTTTTGTTTGCATAAGATTCTGTTTAATTTCCGGCAGGCAGATTCAGAAATAATTACCATCTATATAGAAGGATGAATAACAGCCAAAACTAGAATTCTCATTACCTGCCAGAATTTCAAAGTGAACTTAACTTCTAAGCAAGCATTTGGCAGGTCTGAACAAAAGGGAAAAGGTATTGGACAAAAGCAGTGTTGTCCAATTTAAATTCTGAACAACAAGAATGATATTTAGTAATGTCCAGGACCTCACATCTGGGAAGAGCCTGAGAGTACTCTCAGAGTACTGAGAAGGATTCACGTGTCTTTTGAGAAGTCCGGCTCCTCCTTGCCATATTTAAGGCACATTGGAGGTCATACATCAAACACTAAGGAATGGTTTTGTCAAGTGAGGACTGTAGTGCCATATGTGAAAGATTTTAGTCAGTTTACATTCCTGATGGAGGGCTGTAAAGAAGATGGCTCTCAGTGGTTCCCAGCAGTAGGACAAGAGGCACTTGGCACAAATTGAAATACAGAAAATGCCATTTAAACATGAGAAAAGACTTCTTTATTCTGAGGACGACTGGATAGAGGAACAGAGTTGTAGAGATATTAAAAACTTGATTCTACATGACCCTGAGCAACCTGCCCTTGTTGACCCTACTACAGTGGCTGGTGTTGGAACAGGTTATCCAGTTACCTTCCAGCCCTTACTATTCTGTGGTTTTGTGAAACAATAGCTCTAATTCTCTGCACTTATACAAATGTAACATATAAGCAAAGCTCCTTCTCTCTCCTCTTATGCTTAGAAACACAGAGCTGGTAAAACCCACTGGCAAGATAATGTACGGTTGACAGCTTCAGCTCTTTAGAATGCAAAGATTATTAGAATAAATAAAATATTACACTTAGCTGTATTAATGTCCCCTGGCTCGTATTATTCTCCCTGGTGACAATGCTATTGAACAACTGGGTACAGCAATACAAAGGTTTAATATCTGGCTATATTTAATATCGAACCCTGACATAGGCACTGCCCACCATGGCTGCAGGTCTGTCAGCATTTTCAAAGTTTTATAACAGCCATAAAAGCTCATGGAGTATAGAAATGAGTCAACCAGTACTTATAATTGCTGGCATTTAGCACCAGAGATGATGACTAAGAATCTATATTTGAAATACCTGGAGTTGGTGGAGTCTAAGTACAAATCCTAGGGAAGATCAACGAAGCACTATATTTTTGTGAATTAAACACACTGAAATGTGTGCAGCTTGATGAACTAGGTGAGTGCTTAAAACCACATTTATTCACACACACACACTACAAACATATTTGGTTATCATACAAAATGAATATTGTTTTGATTTTGTTTTCCCCCAATGCAGAATAATGCCATGTTTGGCATTCATCTTCCTGCCCTTCCATCAGCAGAGGTGACTGCACTTCACATTTCAGAAATGATGTTTAGGAAATTCCCTAGGGCATAATTTTTAGTGGCAGATGTCACGTATCTGATATGCTCAAATACAATTTGACAGCATGCAAGTGGTCTTTCCTTTCTGCATTAACCAACCTCACAAAAAATTAAGTTGAAACAAAAATTCATGGAGTTAGTGTCATAAAGTCTGAAATGTTTCTCTGAGAAGGAGCTTCACTAAAAAGCAGATGCCCAGAGATTATACATGAAATTTATTTTTATATTGCAGTTTATGTAATTAATCTGAAAGAGGATGGATCTTACAAATCACATGTTAACATGATTTACAATTATCCAAAAGAACCCTGATGTGTTTCACAGACTGCAGTACTCCATATATCAATGTTATCCACCTCAAGGGTGTCAGTCACAATTACAGAAGAGCTGGAAGTAAATCAAAGGACAAAACGGTGGCTAAATTAAAATCATGCTTGACCTTCAGGCTGAGCAGATTAATTTAACTACAACTTTGTCTGAAAGACCTACAGATAGTTTGAGTCACAGTCAGCAAGAGACATATCCAGCAGAAGATGGAAGGCTGAGTCAGGCCTCACAGATGTTAACCAGAGGTTAAGGAACACATTAACTACGTTTCTGTTCTCAGGCTGGTCTTTGAGTTACAGGTTTTTAGTTATATGCAAATGGTGTAAGAAAGATCCCAACAAGGCTCTGGATATTTCCACATCAGTGCTTAGACCTGTACAGTTTCCATTACCAAATTCAGTGAGTAACTTCAATATTTGAATTCAAGTTATTCACTTGCATATTAAACTCAAGTATCTATTTTTTTTTTTCCTGGGGAAACCAGTAGATTAAATCAGTTTCTTCATTGAAAAATCAACTTTTTAATCTAAATGCAATTTTCCAGTAGGGATACCATCTTTCAGCACAGATATTCAAACATTAATTCCCCATGCCCCTCTTTTCTCCCTCCCTCAAATGACAGTTTTGGACAATTGAAGTTTTTCAGCAGTATCTACCTATGGCTTTATTTTTTGATTTTTTTCCTCCATTGATTTCTGTCTTGAACACATATTTACATTTAGTGATATAAGCCTGAAAAAAATTTGACATATTTCTGGTATTTTGAACCTTGCATTGACATAAAATATCACTTATATTTTACCGTCATGTGTACTTTAAAAATAACTATACCAAAATTCAGCAGAGTCTAGCATCTCAGGTATGGTAACCTAGCACTGGGGAAAGGTATAAGGAGTAAAAGAAAGACAGAAGATAAAAGTGTTATTATTGCATGATTCACAAGAAAACATACCAGCTAGCTGATTACTTTGAAGTAAAACAAGTATTTGTAATTTTTCTTCCCATGTTTCAAATCTTAAAAACACCTGCTAAGATAAATACAAATCAGTAATTCTTGATCAAACTTATTTTAAGATTTAGTTGACAGGTCTACTTCAAGAGACTAAGGTGGCTTCTTCTTCTATTAAACGTGCATACAAAAAATAAACTGAAACAGAAAATTTCAGTGTTTCAGTCTTGATAAATTTAGCTGCTTCTTTGGCCAGCAATGAATCCACATATTATATTAAATATCTCAAATAACTGAGGAAAAATGTTGGATTTCAAGTCTTATGAATAGTGTGGGGCAAAATCTGGACTAGTTTATGACTGGTATATAAACCTGAACTAAAATTTACAGATGCACTTCGCAGTAATTCCACTGGAAAAAATGCATAAAAAGATGTAGTCCTTCCTGCTTTCTGTCCCTTAGCACTTGCACTTTTCCTATTTCAGATCCCTACATTCAACATCTATGCACTGAAATGAATTTAATAAAACAAAGCAGAATTTATTTGCATCTCTGAAAAGATGGAAGAAAGCTGAATAGGAGTGTTTTCATTTCAGGGGTCAGGTGCCAGAAGCAAGACGTGAAAGAATGAAAACCAAAGAAAGAGATTTGAGTGCAAAATATTTGCATCACATTACTTTAAAAGGCCAACATGTAATTGCTGCTATAAAAATTGAACAGAAATAGGAGAAACCTATTATGAACAGGAAACGTTTAAAGTGCATTCAGTATTACAGAACACTTTCTTTAATTCAAATAAGAACATTTTAGAATATCTATAGAAAATTTTATGGTTTTTAGCTACCAAATTGCAAAGAAATGTGAAATGAAATTAATTCCACACCTGGAAAACCTGTTTGGAATGGAGTAGTGCTATTTTTCCCCACTCTCAAACATTTTTCTGTGTTGGATGGGAACATTTCACTGAAGTATTTAACACTTGTGGTTGTACCTCAAAGAGAAGAAATACAGACCACTACAGATAACAGCTGAGTTTCGCCTAAGGCCACCTACTAATAATTTTATTTTGTATTTCTGGACTACAGCCCAACCCAAAGCCAGCAGCAGCCAGTGTGTGCTGTCATTTTCCTATGGAATGTCTACCAGAAACACCTACCTGAGAAGGGCAAGGATAGTCCATGAATACTGAGAACAGATAATGATTTTGCCTATTATCGTTTTTCTATCTGGAATAACAGATTCCTTTCACGAGGAAAGTTTTGGTAGTGAGGGACAAAGATCTACTCCTATAAACGAACTGAGATTAACAGTACTCTAAATAAATACAGAGAGAATAAAATACCACTTACATGAAAAGGTACTGTACACTGTATTTATGTTCATACCTTCTTAAAACCTACAAGTAGATTTTTTGAGAGAAAGCAGACATTTTAAGTGAGTAATATTTAATTACTTTACTTAGACACCACTAGTATTACTAGCTGCTGTGGATATTTTTTTCTTCTTGGGGAACACAGTACTGAACGCAGCAAAAAATGCTTCTGAGAGTACCATTTCCTTAAAATATAGAAATAAATAGCAATAGAAGGAAAAAACAAAACAAACAACCCCCCCCCCACACAACAAAGTGAATAGATTAGCCTGCCTGGCTCGCTCACTTGTTCAGTTTCAGTACGGGGCTGCACACAACACAATTCAATCAGTTCTTTATTATTTTATAATGTTAAAGGTTATTACCACAACACACAAAAGGGATAATAGCAGGTTCTTAAATTAGCATTTGCTTAGCTCAAATGCCACAGCACTAATCCCTTTCCTTAGACTCTAGCACAAACAGTATTGCAAATCATGCTTACAGAGTGGTGGGCTTGTGTTGTCTCCCAAACGGGACACACCTCCTCAGGAGTACAGGAATGAATTAGAAGGGACACTCCATGTCTCACTCTGTCACTTTGCAGGTTCTTCAAACACAACACACTGACCAGTGTGATGTAAAGATGACATTAACTCTCGGGATTTAAAAAACTCTTGTCGATCCAGGTTACTCTCCTGCCTGGCTAAAATAATAGGAGATTTCTGCTAACACTACGAAAGTATTCTGGGAATGAGGACTCCATCTGCAGTTTTACCAGGCTGACTTTTGAGTGAGCACATTGGTAATTCCCATGTGGAAAATTATTGATGCCATAAGCATTCTCCTGTAGTACAAAATAAAATTTTTACATTAACATTAAGCTTTAGGCCACCAACCACTAATTAGAACTTTGCACGGGACAGAAGAGAGTACACCACTGCTGTTCAGGCAACACATGAATCTGCTGCAGAGGAGCATCACTCCTGTTGGCTTACTGCAAGTGGAATGACAAACGTTCTCCACCTTCAATTATTCCAGGCAGGACAGAAAGCTGAAGACCAGACAAACAGCAGGTATTTCAGAGTGCTTTCAGCCTGCAATTTGATGGGATTGTAGCAGCCACTTTCATCTGGGGCTATATAAGAAGGTCTCCACAGATTTGTTTTTCTTCTACACACGGTCATGATATGAAAAAGATGCAAAGTGTTCACCTAGAGGAATGCACAGGGCCTTCCAGTGCAGCTTTCTTGGGACATGTATCCAAGTCCTGCCTGCAGGACTCAAAGCTGTAGGGCCTTTACTAGAGATGATCCTGGATGTGAGTCAAATCCTACACCTCTTTTTATGGCAGCTTCTCCATAGACTGTAACTAGTCTGTAGTGGAGACACAGCTCTAGGAACCAGCACCCTTCTGACCATGCATGCCCCCTGAAAATGGGGGAAAACTCCATTGGAAAAAACTCCATTGGAAAACTCCCCTGGAAAAACTCCATTGAAAGCTGACATGAGCTGCTTATCTCTTGGAAAGGACTCTTAATGAATACTTTTCATATTTTGATCATCTAGACTACATTAAATTCCATGCAGAAAACAGATAATTTGTATCACTTTATTTCACTGACATCTCACTCCTACTGATTTCTGGTGCTGAATTCTCCAGAACCAGCTCTACTACCCTGGAGCACACCCTTTTCACCTGTGAGGTTTCAAGGACTGACAGATCTGTCTGTCATTTTAACCATCTGGCAGCAAGGAAGGCGCTTTTATTTTATTTAATTTTTTTTTTCTCCAGCAAAGACTACTTACATTAATAGTTCCTTTTTCCCCCCTCTATTTTAAAACAATAGCATAATGCATCCAGATGCCAAGACACCAGGAGCCACTAAACAAACCAAGCACTTGAATCCATAAACAAACTGAACTTAGCATTTACGAGATGTACTTTGCTTACAAGCGAACCTTTCATGGGTTTAATAACTTGAATATCTCCTCCTGCTTGTACAATCATATAAAACCTAACCAAAATCTCTTCTGCAGGATTAGACCTTTACATGTGTTTCACTCACAGCACAAAGAACAGACCAACATCAAAGGGCACACTGTGTTTATGAACAAGCTCTCTCTCTGTTCCAGTTACCAAATTTATTCCTGTAATGCACTGAGTGTTTGGTAGTCCTTTAAAAGGGAGTTTGTCTACCTAGTTTTCTGGCTATACGAAAACTTCTACTGCTTGCCATTGACACATTGTCATCCTTTACTATGTTCTATCTCTTCCCTTCCATAAAGTTACATTGGCTATTTCCAACAATGAGGATGCTACCTGTCTAACCTACCATTTCACCCATTTTTCCACTGAAGGCCCTATCCCTGAAAGCACATCATTAGGATTGCCAGTGTCTGTACAGCTTTGTTTCACATCCATCTTGAATACTGAATTCAAACCTGAGGATTTTTAAAAATAGCTCACAGTGTCACTTTATCAGTCTCTTCAATAAAAAGTAAGACAGTTAATATATAGTTAACAGCTTTCAATTCTATGCATTAGATATTTCTGTACTCCAGACTCAGTATTATAAATGTATTGCTCCATATAAAAGCATAGTTTGTGTACTGTGTGCTTGAAAGAGCCAAATAAAAGTATATCAGACATACAAACTTTGGGTTTACACACCCCTGTTGCCGTCTCCAATCACTTTTTACACAAAGAACACAGTCACACGAATACACAGTCACACATTGGCTACATTTGCTGCAAACCAAAAAATAACTCTCCAAAAACTAATGCTGGCTTATCCAATATCTGTCAAAAATATTGACCCCAAACTGCCATGGGACTTCACAGCAAACCTGAAGGTCAGTAAACAGGAGGTGTTTCAGACCAAAGAAAAAAGATTAAAAAATCAATTCCTGAGCTAAGGACGTTTATTCAAAATGTTTTTCCTGGGCATCTACATTTTATACAAAAGATAATGTGATCATAGGTGCCTTGGTTGGTTTCATCTGTAACCAAAAGGCAAAAGCAGAGAAAGATTCCTCTTGGAGAGTGGATTTCTGCTACTCGAGAGTGCTATGCATCAATCCTAAAACATTACCTCTATTCAGAAATGGACAGGAAGCCAACACACTCTTGGAGTTGTGGTGCAGAGTGTTTCCAGCACGATGTAGCACTACCAAAAGGGGTGGCTGTTTCCTAGACCAGCCCTAAGGGCATTTAAGACACAGCACTCCACGGAGAGCATTGCTGTCACTTACTGCCAGGTGGGAGGCATGGATCACAGCACCAAACTAATATCCAGATAAAACATCTGTGTCCTCCAGATCGAGATGATGTAAAATACAATTCTTAGTCACTGTTTTTTTTCCCTCAGCATCCCTCCTGGATTATGATCACAAAGGAGCAATAGGCATGCACCCAGGATAAAATGGGATTTTTGTCACATCCTCTGGCTATTTTCCTTGGTCTTATTTGGAGTGAACTTTGAGAAGCCGGTCTCATCTGTGCCCAAGCCTCCATACCACCACCCGGAGACTGAACTAGTTGTCAGCTTAATTTATTGTGTAATAACAAATATCTAGTCTGGATCTCTGGTTCCCACAAGAGCCCATATGCCCATATCATAACTTTTAGGGTTGCTTTTCCTGTCCTAATTTATACTTCCTAAATTGCAGTACATACATTTACATGGTTAATGTTCATATTGCTGAGATTACACCATTGTGATGCATGCAATATAAATGCCTAGACAGATGGATGCAGTATCACAGATTTCTGAAAGGAGGAGAACTTGCAAAGCCAGAAGCTCACACTTCAAGAAACCCATTTTCTGGCACAAGGGTCACTGAAAATAGATCTGAATGCTTAAAAAGCAGTGCAATACTCTTAAATAAAGTACTGCTGACAAAGGTATACACTCTTTCCTAGAAATAGGCTCTAGTCTGTTAGGCTGCTAGGAAATAATCATCACAAAAAATTTTGCTTTTTTCAAATTTATGATTTATAAAGAGTAAGTGCAAATCTGCTCGGCAAAGCAAGTCAATGGCAAAGGCCACTTTGCTAATAGCCTTTCTCTTTAAAGAAAAATTGACACAAAAATGAGACACCTTATTAATTAAACCTGGATCAGTCCTGCAGCTTTGATGCTTCACATAAAACTCAATGAACAAATTATTTCTAAGTGAGAAGTCACAACACAAGTCTAAATCACTACAGAGTAAACAATTTGGACTGATACCAAGTGAGAGGTCTCTGGAAGAGAGTGTCTCTCTTCAACTATTAATAACAGCAATAAGACAACAGGTGCTGTTCTGCCGAGCTCTCTTGATATTTGGATACAATAAACTTGCTTCTCCAACCCGCAGAGAACAAAAAACAACCCCAAAGCCGGTACATAGAGACAGAAGCAATGACTATAATACTGCTACCAAAAAAAGAAAAAGTAAAACTGTCACTCGTGTCCACTTGCCTTTCCTGAGGAGACATATAGGAATTGTATGGCAATCTTAATATTTCAGTTTCATAAATTCTGCTTTTCAATTCCTTTCTGATTGAAACAACAAAAAAATTGCAGGCTTACTGATCTTTAAAGGTTACTGGCAAGATAATGTCGACATATTAACGGAGCTTGCTTGAAAACATACAGAGGTCAAAAAGAAGCAAGTGATAATTAGAGCAAAGAATCTAAAGCTGGTGAAATTCAAAAAGTCAGGCAGACACTATAGGAAATATACCTTTCTCTGCCTAGCTGTGCTATAGCATGCTTCCACAGTTTGTTTCAAAGTCTCCTTTTGCCTTTCATCTTACACATATTTCAGCACTGTTGTTACGCAAGATGGGGAATCATTCATTTTAATGTGATACTAAGCATATTACCACAAAAGCAGAAAGAAGCTACCGTTTTACTGATTATCTGATTAAAAAGCTCTACGATTCAAATTCGTTGCAGCCCCTCACTGCACACAAAAGATTTAATGCTGCATCTGAAAAGCCACATGCACAAAAAAACAAAGAATTTGGGAACGCTTCTGATATTTGCTTATTCTTTTCCCTCCTCCTGTTACAAAAGCCACAGCTATCACTCTCTTTAAGTGCTAATACAAGCAATTTAATGACAGGTAGATTTGCTGGTTTGTAGCTTCTTTGAACCCCCAACACACTCACTAAAGGAAAGTAACTTTAGCTAGGAAAGAGATCCTCGCAGCACGATGGTGAATAATTCATCATTGCATTTTTCTTTTCATCTCATTTTGTGCCAGTAACGTACACAACTGAAAATATTGCAAAATCTAAAACCAACCACAGACAAGGACTTCCAGCAGCAAAATACACATAAAACTAGCAAGCAGGTTTTCCCAGCTTATATAATAACAGCTTTAGCTCGACAGAACCCCCATCACTCACCGAGGACTGAATTCACTTGAACAAAAGCGGAGCCCAGTCACCAAATGCAGCTTTGCAGGACTCTCAATGCAAGATGCTCCTGTCTGCTGTTCGGTTCACACTTGCCTTTATAACTAAGCCAACCAACAACATTCAGTTGCTGAACCTGATGAATTATAAAACGGTAGCTCCCAGACTCTCATATTTTACATCACAGGGGGTGGTCATCCAGCATACACACTGCCTGTGTACATATATTCTGCTATAACTCATCCTGATAAACACATCAGTGCTGGCAGCAGTGACAGTAATTGGTGCTCAGGATGTACAAGCACAAACCAATAGAGCACACTCCCACCTTCTGCTCTGTGCAACATCTCTACCTGTCAATCACTGCACCTTGTTAAGGTGGAGTGATCAACTGCTCTTGGGGGAGAGGCAAAACTCAGAGAAGAAACCATCGACCAGTACAAATTCTCCACTTAAACATTTCTTAATGCAGTAGTAAATGTAGCTTTGATATCCTCTAGGTAACAATTTTCACGATTTTTTTTTTTTTAAATCTTCATAAAATCTTCCCTTCTTAAAGACACAGTTCTCATTTAGCAACTAACACAGGGTTCGTTACTTCTACTATCATGAATGGAAATTATTCAGGCAAATGCCAGGGACATTAGCATGGATAACCTAAAAGCATTACTCCAGGCAGAATGACTGTTAAAAGCAATATACTTGTCAGGTGAAATTCTGTGCCCATTTTAAAATCCTCCTAAAAATGCTGAAAGGTTTTAAGAACATCCTCTAAATTATAAGGATGTATTTGTAATGCTTTTCACTTCTCTAATGCTTTCTTTTTCCCAAATGCTTGCATAGTTTTTAAAGTCAATTTATAGATACAAAATAACAGAACGAAACACCTAAAGCTTAGACACATTAATCCAATCAATTAAACTAACCATTTTCAAATGGGACTAATTACAGCAATAACAATCAGATGCACATGCCACAAATTAACACCCACAATTAGCCCCTAACAAGCAAAACTGGTTAGGTAATGGTAAAACACAGCCAGGGATCAGCCACTGGAAAGAGGTTTGTATGACAATTTTTTTATGAGGGAGCAGAAGTTGCTCTTTCAGAGTTAAGCTTCAGGAATTTTGTATGTGTTTTACACAAACTCAAGGCTATTAGTGTGAGTGCAAAGTGGGAATGAACACTTTATTCAAGAGGATTTTCTATTTCTACACCACTGGTGATGATTCTCAGAGAGTTCCGTTTGGAACCTGAACACTTGATCCAGCTCCTTTCATTTCCCATGCCCGTAAAACTCCCTCAGTTCTTGGTGCCATGAAGAAATGTTGTGCTTGGGAAGGTGAGCACAGTTGTGTGAGCGGTTGTGCATTGCCTGGATGCTTTTTCACGAACAACTGGGCTAAGGAATGCAAATGAAGCCCGCGCCGGCAGCCCCAGGCAGAAACCCAACCCTTCTCACCATCTGGACCGACTGATGTGCGTCACAATGTGGGAACAGGGTGTTGCATTTCATGCATAGCAAAAGCTAGTCATATATATATACATATATATATATCCCTTTCCTCCTGTTCTCTGCTGCTTGTTCCACCCCATTCCTCATTTGTCTCTGTGTTCAGCACCTTTACTATCTGAGAAAAAAATCACTCAAGGCCAGAGGCATGAGCAATGTTTCTGCATGTGCTGCTGGCTCTTACTATAGCAGCCTGTATGAAGGAAAAACTCTCAGGAGTTGGGTGGGAGAATGTAGGGAAGACATATCAAGATTTAATCAGGTAACAGTTTTGATGTCCCTGTCTTTCTCAGAGGAACGGACAGCTGAGATCCAATAATTAGATCCTCCAGCGGTGCTGACCGAGAATAATCCAATGCGGGCAGAAAATATTCCAAAATGATAAACCCTGGCTCATTAGGAAGAAGCACAAAAAAAAAAAAAATTAAAAAAAAAATCTACGCTACTGGATTTGGCTTTTAGAGCCAAATTCTATTCTCAGGGGTTTACATATTTCACGTGCATATCATGGAATTTCCCTAAAATGGCCTGATTACAGCAGTTTGTTGTCTTGTGCACTAATTAGGGTTTTCTGACCTATTTTTTATAAGAGACCGTTTCAAACCATATGTGCCAGAATGCCCTATTTTCCTTTTTGTTTCGCCTTACCATTCAGACTCTAAGAGGCTTCCCAAGGATCTGTGTAAACACGACACTGCCTTATAACAAGTTGCTGCTGCATGAGTAAGACACAAGCAATGCATGGTTGAATGTCCTTGACCAACATAACACTCACGCTAAAATTCAGCTCCTGTTTACTGAAGAAAATGTTTGTAAAAGTGACCAATATCTCAGTAATGTAAGCCACAGCAATATTTCATAGCTGTGTGTAGGTGGCATGCATAAACCACAGTCTGTGGTATTACATAAGAGCCACAATTTTAAGAGAAATTGCTACCCTGTTTCACACTTGCATTTTTAATTAGTGTTCCTGGCTTCCATGTTACCTTTCCATGGGTAATACAGCTGATACTGCCATAATAGTCAACAATGTGGTGCTCTGTAAAAGTGCTACCTTCACGGTGATTTCATACGCTCGACATACAACCCATGTCCTTGGGGCTCTGTTCCTACATTCTGGTACAGAATGTGACAGTTCGCATTCAAACATATTCACTCCACTGACAGGTGTGTGAAAATCCCATATGGCTGCCAGATTTCTGTATACCTACATTTATAGATAGAGTATGTATTTTTATGGCATTTGTAACAAACACATTTGGTATTGACTCTGATGTTCTTCGCTTCAAGCTGCAAAATAGAAATGATCTAAAAAGGAAAAAGAAAACAAACCCAAAAAACAAGACAAAAGTGTTCCCATTTGCTACCAAAGCATTACTTCTTTCTTCCATAATCACATGGACTATATTGACTACACATCATGGATAGCTCATTTGCTGTCTAAAGTGAGCACACAGATCACTGGGGAAAAATCAGGGCACTCAGCTGAAATAACAAGAGCGGAAGCAGCAAAGGTAACTTCAAATAAAAAAGAACTACAGGCAGGCTTGATACTATCAAAAGCACAAATTAGTGAGTACTGTTAACTCACACCTCAATGAAGCAAAACTAGGTCTCCAGGATCTCCACAGCACGGACCTGGTGTTTCTGGTGAAAAAATGTACAACAACAGAGATAATTTCCAGGCTACACCAGACGGTATGAATGACCAGTGCTCTGGGTAATAATCCTTGCCACGTGGCCTAAGATGCCGTCTTGCAAACTAAAGAGGTACTTATTCAGTGTCCTGCATTTAGCAATCTTCAATTCCTTTACTGATTTTTTGTCAGACTTACACTGGATACCTTTTTACCCTGGATTTACACTCGTTCATCTGATAGCCTTTTGATGGCACTGTCAGAGAGTGTCTCTAAAGCAAAGAACCCAGCAGGATTTAAAAAAGGACTGGGCATTTATCAGGTAATATCATCCAAAAGAACAGTAATAATAAGAAGCCCAAGCTTTCCACTGATCAGGGGGTGTAAAAACACTTTGTTTCTTACAGGTGTTTTTTCTTTCATCACAGACTCAACCCACTGCTCTACCTCAGTTTGCATCACTTTACAATAGCCCAGCTTATCCTGGGCCCCTTACATGACAAAGAATATCAAGGGCTGCAAGTCACTTCCCACCTTCCTCCTAGCAAAAGCACTAATTTAGCTCTCCCTCCCTAATCCAGCTAAGCATTACCAAAAAATCTGTATGAGTTTAGTTAATTCTGAGATCTACCTTTCTTCAAATCAAATGAGCATCATTGTAAAGGTCTTTTATTATACCCAATAAAGGTCCTCCCTAGTTACAGGGAATCTCCTCACCTATACACTCTGAGGGGTAGAAGGGTGAGAGGGAATCATCATTTCTTTTGAGTACAGAAATCTATCAAACTTTTAATTCCAGCTGAGATCACAGAGCATTTACACGTTTCACAAACTACCCCATTGTCTGTGGTGTGAATCCAATGAGAATTTATCCTTTTATAAATATATGGTAAAATAGTACACATTGAGTCAGACATATTCCATTGCTGTAACTTATATACACCCCACACTGCAAAATAAACAACAGCGACAATCTAAATTAATTTAGTTGCCACAGCAAGGCAATAGAGAAATTAATTTTCTTTCAATGTTGCACACATGAAATTTCATGTAAGAACAGTTTTTAGATAGTTTCAGTTTCCAAGATTAATCCTCCTAAGTACAAATGAATGAAAGTGCATATTTAGATTAATTAAGAAATTAGCTGGCACAGGGCTTTGAAGATGCAAAGGACTGTACAAGTGCCATTGCTATAATAATATTTTTCTGTATTACAATACTAACCTTCCTCAAGTGACATCTCTCTTGCTACAGGTGCAGAGTCAAAGCTCAAGTCCTCTTTCTGAATGAGGACTGTGTTTGAAAGAATACAGTAAAAAGAGAATTAAAAAGAATTTTCAGCTAGGTCTGAATGAACAGATGCCCAAGAGAGCAATTTAAGTTGATCAAGGGCAGTGACAAGAACTTGCTTTGCTAGTTAGGAAGGCTGATCTCTCCTAATGGTGGCTTCATAGTCTTAAGAATATGAATGATCCTATTAGTAATAAAGAAGAGCAGCTAAAGGGAAGGAAGGCCAGATGGCACTTTCCCTAGAGCCTCTGGAGAGGCTGCCTGGATTTGATTTGATTTGAAAAGCCTTTTATAGCACCCCATGAACCTGGAATAATACAGCAACCCATTAATAAGTCAGCAGATACCATAGGAACAGTTTGAAATTTCATAAAAATGTTGATTTTCTGTATGGCTTAGGTTAGTTCAGCTGGTTAAAAGAACTGAGAGACTTGGAGGATATAGTTCAGAATCCAGAACTAGTTTGTGTTTTTTGTTTTGTTTTGTTTTCTTGACTTTCATTTTCCATTGAACGTTGTGTTTCCTTTTGCTGTTCCCTTTTAAATGAGTTAAATTTGTCTGAAGCTTGATATTCAAATCCAAAACAAATCATAAAGGACTTAATAGCTCTATGAGCTGGAAAAGTAGCTAAAGATACACTTTCTACCAGCTAAAAGTTTAAATGTAGTAGCAAACCAGACAAGCAGCTTTTACACATCTTTTACACAAACAGAAGGTCCCACAGTCAACTCCTTCTAAGCCTGATGCAGGAAGCAAACGAGTTAACAGCTCTGAATGGCAAAGAATGGTGGGGCCATGAAGATCCTCCCTGGATTCGCAGTTTAACTTTGCGTGCACTCTGTGGTGGGAGGAGTAGGTGGCTGATTTGGGGAGAAGTACAGCACAGGAATGATACACTTGACTCCTCTGAGGATGGTGATGAAAATCTGTCAGCTTGGCATAGTCCTTCACGTTACCTACATCAAGTACTGACACATGGAGAAAGCAACAGCTATACAGACATTACAGTAAAAATCACAGAACGCAGATGGAAAAGGCCTTTAAGATCATCAAGTCGAACCATTAACCCAACACTGCCTAGTCCACCACCAAACCATACCCCTAAGTACCACATCTACGTGCTTTTTGAACCCTTCCAGGGATGGTAGGTAATTCCACCACTTCCCTGGGCAGCCTGTTTCAATACCTGGCCACATTTAGCAAAAAAATTTTTCCTAATATCTAATCTAACTTCCTCTGACGCAATTTGAGGCCATTTCCTCTTGTTGTATCACTTGTTACATGGAAGAAGAGACTGACCTCCACCTGGCTGCAACCTCTTTCTTTTCTGGCAGCTGTAGAGAGCACAGCATAAGAGGCAGAGAGCGTGTGGTGGAGAAAGCAGAGCTGCTTTTGTTGAAGAGTCCTGTGGCAGTACTACAAGGGGTTATCCACGGAAAGGGAAACAAATGCACAAAACAGTCTTCACGAGGAAACAGTGAAATTCAGGCCTGCATTTGTGGTAGATTGCAAAAAGCAAGCGGCATCGCCTGAGGACGCCTTCTGCACTGATTGTGACAAAGAGCTAGCACAGGAATCAGTATGCACGCACACACTCTCAGATTAAGTTTTCCCCTCCTACAGTTTTCTTTCAGGAAAGAAAATCTGAAGCCTGGATGACTAACTACAATGCAGATGGCAGAGCAATGTAGAGATACAAGCTCCAAATGAACTAGCTTAGATGACACCATGAGTGAATTTAACCTACTCATACTGAACTCCACGGTTATGCTGTTCCTGGAGCCTGAACAAGCAAAGCAGTTTAGGATTCAGACAAGCCAAAGAAGGACAGCAGGTGATACTCAAGCTAGATCTGTGCCAGCATCCTTTCAAATTTACTTCTGCAGTTTTTTGCCATTACTTGTGAATGTGTCAAGAAAGTACCTCCCAGCAAGAAATAATACATGGAATTACAGCAGCATCAGAGCAAAGTATTGCTCTGAAAAGAAGGAAGAAATATCTCTTTTTTAGGACATGGAAAACCCTCTTTCAGCTCAGCAGGAATCATCTGTAGCCTTGCATGGTTCACATGACTGCTGAAACTGCAGATTTACTGTCTTGCCTCTACAGTCAGGACAATTAATTCCATCAGAATTTCTCACCAGCAACCCTTTTGGGTAGCTAGGGGTGATGGTTCCCCGGCAAACTTGCTTTGAGGGGATTGTCATGCTCAGCATATTCCTGCACTGTCTGGGCACTTTGAAGGTGTGAATGGAAATGATGCTTCATCTACAGGTCAGCAGTAACCATGAACAGGGAAATGTCTGCCATCCCATCACATTTACACCTGGTAACTAACTTCCTCAGAGCCTGAGCTCAGCTGGGCACTTAAGGACAAGCCACTCTTTGGTAAGGATTCTGTCCGAAGGGACCCAAGAACCAGGACACTGATTAGATGCTCTGTTCTTGAACTACTTATAGCTCGAGGATTAATTAGGAGTGGGAAAGTGCTCTAAGACCTTTAACTGAAGACCTGAAGAATTAAAGGACTTGAAATATAAACACTTATTCTCACTACAGTATCAGAATCTCTGATTGAAACCCTACAGAGATAACTCGAGCTATGTAGATACAACAAAAACATTCAGTTAAGATTTTGTAAATGACAAAATGTGATTTATCTGGGAATGATGAACAACTGAACAGAGAGGTGGCACATGTTGAGGCTGAGGATGTGCAGTTTTCAGCACTTGAATTTGTAGCTGTCTGCTCCTGTGCTCTGGCCAACTCTCTCCTAGGTAACACCAGAACTGTAAATATATCATACAGAAAATAAACGCCAAAGACAGAAGTTACGAGCAGCAGTGGGGAGTTGATTGCCTTCTCTTGCTTGTGCTTGCAACTCAACTGCTATTTTAGCAGAGCACCTTGGAAAAGGAAAGCAGGAGCAAATGGCAGTAGCTGGGAACTTGGGATATTTTCTGTAAGAATTTTGTGTGTCCTGGGATGGATGCTGCTTCCGTGACTCGCTTTCTCAGCTCAACACTGCTCCATGCAGGTACTGCAAAGATACACCAAAAATAATGATGTATTTCAACATTTATGCTGCAGGCCACCTAAGCACCTTCAAAGCAAATAGTTCTGCAAGAGTTGGAGAGTCCAATAAATGATATTTTCCAGTCTTTTTTTTTTTTCTGCTTTTACCTGCAGCTAGAAAAAATAAATATATTGGCCCTCTCAATGTCAATATTGCACAGCAGACAGAGATATATGTCAGTCTGAGGGATATACAAGAGAACAATATAAAAGTACTGTTGCTGAGCAGGGATACAAATTAAAGGAACTTTTGCAGCTCCACTTCTCGGAGAACACATTGTTAAACTGTGATTTGGGAGCAGAATAATCATACTTGAATGAGAACAATAAAAACAAAATGATCCTGAGGTGAAGATGTTGGAAGTGGACAACCCATACTGCTTTGTGCTGGTACTGAACAAGGACTTCAACAAAAATGTATAAAAATGCACTAAGATGATGAAAATGGGCTACTTTTGAAGGAAACAATATGACCCTTACAAAGAAAATCTTGCTTACAGTACACCATAAAAGGACAGAGCAGTTAGGAAGATGACTCCCTGTGGAGACTGTAGCCAGCTTCATATCTTAATAGATGGGATGTGTCTTGGCAATGCGTGACCCTATGGATATCCTGGTGTTCTGTTAGAGAGTAATAAAAGCTATGGCCCTGAAAGTATCATCAAAGTTCTGGGCATGCAAAAATTAGTTAGCCTGCACAGAAATTTATGAGGTGGAAAAAATCCTTTTGCTTTCTACCAGTAGATTTAATTACTTTACTTCCCAGTAAGCATCCCATTGGTCTACTGTACTTCAGCTCTTTCCCACTGAAATAACGGGGAATTTTAGGAGAATGAAAAAGGCAAATCCTATGTATATATTTCAACTACACTACCTATATCCTAACAAAAAGAAGAGACTAGTAGGTAAAGCCTTTCTGAGTATGACCAACCAGCAAAGTGGAGCAAATAATTTGTAGTGAATATATGGTTTCTTCTCTGTTATTTTAATATTTTTAAATTTTTTTTTTTTCTGTTTTCACAAATTAATGATCACATGGGAGTTAGTAGATGCCCTCTGCCTGTATATGATTTATGAACATGATGTTGACAGTATTTACAGCATGAGTTTTCCATATCCATATACTATTTCTTCATTTCCTGGCTGGTGAGGCGTAAATATTAGCACTACATTTCTTGCTCAAATACTTCTATGAAATATATTAATTATAAAAATATTAATAACAATAAGTTCATCCAGACATTTGATGGAAATTAAATGCAAATGATTACAACCCTAGATGAATTGTTCAATTATATATGCATGTTTCTTGTACAATTGCTGAAGTATGTGTTTGGCTTTTCTCAGAAACCTAAGAGACATAAATTTGAAAGTCATATCATAATTTTTCTTCCTGTAACATAATTCCTATACCCATACTATATAGGATGAAGAATGGAGTTTTATATCCTTCTTGGTTTACAATTTATTTTCAAATATCTGGTTTTAAACGACAAACTTCTTGACTTAAGAAGACTTGTAGGGAGAAAGCAATTAAATATATGAAATCACTATCTGTTAGAATTTAACATGCTAATATTCATGGAGTTACTTCAGGGTCTTTCTTTGAATGAAACTACCAGAAATTCAGGCCTCTTTTTTCTTTATTTTCTTTTTTTCTGGAAGAATTAAATCCACTTGGGATCCTAATATGCATTAATTTAACACAGTGCTCCCTTCAAATGATTGATTTTCTTTGCCTTCCCTTTTACACCTGGTGAATAAATTTAACAGCTTCCTGTGGGCATGAAACATCAACTGGAATTAGACTGGATGTTGTAGTCAGAAATTATTTTTAACCTTTCCAACCAAACCAAAATCCTCTTATTTCTTCTCATGTAATAGTAGTTATAAAAAAGACATAGCTTATGTTCAGTGCATTAAAATTAAAGAGTATATGCTATAAAGAGAAATGACAGAGGGAGAAGCCATTTAAAAACTCAGATTAGTTCTTAATATTGTACTCAGGAAGCAAAATGCCATTATATGGTATATAATCACCAAGGACAGAAATTGACAGCTGAGAAAATACAGTTTTGAAAAGTTATTCCTTTTTTTGAAATAATCTTACTGGGAGTGTCCTTATTATTTAAACAATTGACTTTTTATCTATGTGATAAACATTATGACTGCTGAAATCTAAATAATGTTTCAAATTATTTTCTACATCTGAGAACTCTTTCATTACACTTGAAAGGCAACCTGCTAATGTGAAGGCATGTCCTGTACTGAACCTTATTAGGATTAGAATAATTTTACAGTTCACTTGGTAAATCCAGATGGAACTTGATGAAAGACTCATGGATCTAATCCTGCCAAGAGGTACTTCACCTCTGCAACTTCATGCTAACACATGAGGGAAGAAAAATGACAATTATTACGCTTACTGTTGTTTCAACAGCCTGAGAGGGAGCTCACCATGTTGCCTAATATCAAAAGACAAAACTCTTGCAACAGTGTTGCCTAAAGGTTTTAGGTATCTACTAGGAGAACAGAGCTGCCGGGAACCAGAAACTCACCTGGATTATCCTGGCACTTTAGCAAAATCATAATATCCTACCAAAATGTACCCTACCAAAACATTTTCCCTCTACTCTTAGCATGAAGGACAAATAAGTAGAGTGGGTGTTCATTTCTTTGTTTTTTTTTTCCCCTCTACCACATGGAAAGTGTGCCTGTTGATAATACCCAGATGCAGCATTGTTAGTGAAGAGTTTCTCCTATTACATGACAAGTATTCTTTCTAAAATCAATAAATATTTTTATAATGGAGTACATGTGACAAATAAAGTCCCACAGTTAATCTTTCATAATTTCTTTTTTGCTCATTTTGTCTTGATTTCTCTGGTTTAACATACAAATGCTAATGCAAGTGAGAAAAAAAACCAAACCAAAATAGATTATCCCAGATTTGGGGCTTTAGAATGGCATGAGGAAGAATCAGCACGGTTCCTCAGCTATTTTAGTCCAGGTATCTATACAAATCCTAACTATCTTGGCAAACACAAATCAACCTCAATTGCATATGTATCAGAAAGGAAGAGAACCAAAAGGCAATCTCTCAATATATTTCATGCAAGCTTTCTATCTCCCTCTCTCACTTTTTGGTCTCCTTTGCCATCATCATTAAAAATGATTTCTTCTTACAGGAAACATGGGAATTATCTGGTTGCTCTGCTGCTTCTAATCTTCTCTAGCCTAGCAAAGGGATGCTGTGCTTCAGGAAAGGCACCACAAGCAGTTCTGCTGATGAATTGCTCCAAAAGTGCAGAAGAGTAATTCCCAGAAGCTAAACGGACTGGTGTGTGGCTGCATGAGCATCCATAGGGGTTATTCATGGCAGGTCTGTTCTACGTAGAAGCACAGGAACAATTAGAAAATGCAGCTCATTTCCTAACAACTGTTCTCAAAAGCACATCAGCACTGGGAAGAAAGGTGGATTTTTAGGTCAAAAAGTGCCACTTGTTCCCTTGGCTTCATTCACCTGGTTTTATCTCCCCATAGTTCATGAAACTGATTGATAACATATATTAAAAACTGCAAAAAGATATGTATTAATTAAAACAAATAGAACCCTGTGTGGATTTATGAAAATTGGTACATTGTGCAGCTTTCAATCAATAATAAATAGGCAAATTAGGGGTGACCCTCAAGTTTGTGGCAGGCTGCCAGTGCAGGAGCTGGAAAGACTGGATGGTGCCAACAAGTAGCTCAGCACACAGCAGCACTGAGCTGCCTGGAGATCTCAAAATGAGCATTTGTCCTGGTGCTCTGATATTTAGACTGCTGGGGAAAAAGGTACTTAAAAAAACTTTATACCTCACGTTCACGTTTTGCACTTCTTGAAGCTCTAATGATACAGGGGTGGCCTTTGGCCCCTGATCAGCTCTGCTTTCAGAAGCTTCTGACACTGCCAGGGATGGCATAACCCCAGTGACACAGGACCCTGGGCTGCTACTAGAGCTGTGAACTGGATCTGAAAGATTCTTGGACTCAGAAAATGGAGGTTTTATTAGAAACCTGATATTTTTAATTAGAGAGACCTCAAAGGCTACGTTTATAATTAGTAACTCAGATGTTTCCAAGATGATTGCCATGACCTGAGGCAGTTTGGAGTGCCTCATGTCTGGCCCACCCAACAGTCCCATCATCCCAAAGTTTAACCTGGCTCCTGGGGCTGGTCTTCTACCTGAGCTGGCTTCCAAATCATGTACTGCTGGGCCAAAATGTGCCAGGGAACCTGCTCACAATTTAACAGCAAATGCAAAAATATTCCTGTTTGGGAATACTGCCAAACATTGATTACTAGCATATATGACACCTAAGCGATTATTTTAAACCAGAGAGAGATTATGCAGGGATTATACACACTGTTCTTCTGGCAGATCATGGCTCCATGGGACGAGAGGCTCCACACTTCCAGCCATTGCTGCTTCTAACTCAGGGACTCTGTAAGGAGCAGCAGACCCCACATCAGCATTCCTGTTCCCTCCGTCCTGTCCTCTCAGAAATTCTTACAGCCCGGACATGAGCTGCAGGTTCCCATCTTCTTCCTGTGATCCTTCTACCTCTCAGACTCTGAAGCTTCTTCTAGCTTTTAGCACCTTCTCTGCTCCAGACCCTGTGGGAACTCCCTCCATCTCACCCCAGGGACACCATCTGGCCCAGTCTTTTTAAGGAACTGAAGATAACAGTGAACAACTAAGTAAACCCCCAAATATTGTCTGCCACATCCAGGACTAATTTTAGGCCTCTTAAAATGTCAGAGTTGAAACAGAACAAACTAATTTTCTATGATCTTGTTTTCAAAAAGCTCTAATTTTCAATCTGAATCAAGGTGACATTTGTTTCTTCAAAATTGTCCTCTCTCTGTACCCAAAATAGGACAGTCATCAACCTTTTAGTCCTCTTGAAAATCTGAAACACATTTTAGCACTTCCACAAACATATTCCCTTTAAGGACAGTAACTGAAACACACATTTTACACCCATGGATTAAGTAATCAGGCACATGTCAGGCAGGTAGCTAAGGGCTTACCCTGGGACACTCTCCCAAACCATGGCCCACAGATATGGCTGTTTAGCTTCTCCCTGTTAGTCAGTGTTGATTGAATTCTGTTTTTGTTTACACACTGACATCCTCTCCTGGGCTGCATGCCCCTAAACATAGGGCATAGTCTCCACACACTGAACTCATCAGCTTGTTACATTATTTTGCATCACTGATCAGCATCCCAGGCATCTAGGTAAATGTTGAGAGAGTGCTTAAAATATAATTATTATTGCATTCCCTGGAAGCTGTGGTGAAAATTCAGTTACCTTGTACTTTCAAGTGAAAAATATTATTTTTCGTTAGCTACACATTTGTTCATGCAAGCCTTTGGGCAGAATTTCCCACTCAGACATCCCAAGACAGAGAAACAGGAGTCTGTTGTGAAGGTTTTATGGGTTCAGCTGAGGAAATAATTTGGTCTTTGCCCTTACATACGATTTGTTGGTTTTTGGCATTTTTTTCCGCATAGCCATTGAAGCGAAAACTGCAGCGGAACTTGCCTCCAGAGGAAGAAAACAGAAAAATGCCAGGCACCTTCACAATATGAAAAAATGCCACGAAAAACGGCACTTTTGATGCCATGATGCAAACAAATTTCACCAGGGACTCTCTGTTAACACTGAGATCACAGCCACAGAGCTGGAGCCCATCGTTTGCACCTACAGTTCTTATGCATGTGGCTGAAAAGTTGGCCAGGTCTTCACATAACACATGGATCGTCCAACTGCCTGCTCTTCCATCGCAGACCCTAATGTTCAATCTTTAGCAGCGACAGATATGGCTCCAGAAAGGGCAAGATAGGCTCAAAGGAACATTTCCTGGGAAGTGCTTAAAAGGTATGTGGATGTAGCACTTCTGGGTATGTTTTAGTGGTGAACATGGCAGTCCTGCGTTAAAGGTTGGATTTGATGATCTTAGAGGTCTTTTGCAAAAACCTTAATGGTTCTATGATGCAATGAACAGTTCTTCCTGGTTCCACAAGGAAAAAAACTCTGCTGTAGATATATAATTAGGTGAAGATAATAATAAAATTCTTAATAGTGTTGCAGAACATAGGGAACTATTCATAAAATATTTCTATTCAGCTTTTGGAAAGAAATAGGATGATTCACTTTTCTTAACTGGAAGGGATGAAATACCTGTCTGTAATTAGTAGAGTGCTTACTAAAAACAAAGTGGAAACGAAACATTATTAACTGGGAATAGAAGATTGTATATAAGGAGGCATGATGAATCAATGTCTAAGAGCCCTTGAAGTGACAGATGAGGATACATCTGTTTTATAAATTTTCCTCCTTTGTGCACCTTGAACTGCAGAGAAACTACATCAGGCTGTAAGAACTGTGATCCAGATGGACAGAAAATATGCCTAGGTAAGCACTGAGGAGTCAGTCTAATATCAGTGCAATGAAAGTAATTTTTAAAAAAGGAAAGAGATGGAATCCTTTCAATTGACATGATTTTATTGAAAATATTTCTCCTCAAAAAAAGCCTCAGTCCTGACTGAGGACTGAGTAAAAAGAGGACCAATTAAAAATACACTATAACTGTAAAAGTGTTCTGTGAAGTTTCCAAATGAACACTACAGGCTATGTACCATACAGTATTAGTAAAGCCCGTATTAAGTAACAAGGAATTGTTTTGTGTCTCAAAATGTTATTTAAAAGCACAAAATGATTCGTGAACGAAGATATTTTCAGTGGGGTTTCACATGGATAAATCCAAACCCACACATTTTCCAGCATTTTCATCAATGCCTTTGAAAGCTAAGCCTCTTAAAGACTAAATGTAGGCTAGAACAAAGACTGCTAGAAAAGGTAACATAAATTAGAGGACATAATCCCTGTTTTATGATGTGGTTAATTTACTAAGTTAGTCCTAGCTGAATGAAATTAGTCTGAATATAACCAACAAATACGATACATATAAAGAAGCAAGAAACAAAAGCCATTGCTGTCGATGCTTGAAAAGAGAGAATTTGCAGTAAAAATGTCTGGGCAATTCATGTGGGTTTGGTGTAGACTGAGCAGAAAAAGGAGCAAAATGCAGAATAAAAATGTGTATTTGGGTACTGAGGAAACTGGTATGAAAACACTGAAGGAAATTCTGTTGTCCAAAAACAACAGTGAAACACTGAGGCAAAAGCCAAAACAGCCCCTAAGAAAGACAGCTGAGGAGTGAAAGAAATTGTTATATAAAGGTTTTTAGTTTGGCAAAGAGAAAATAGGGAAGTTGCAATGTGGGGCCACTTTCATGGGACAAAATATTAGATACTTAATGACCTTCATTTAGGGAGGCATGAAAAGAAGAGATTAGGAATTGAAAGACAGAAAAATCCACATGGGAAATAATGCATGTACTTTAATATCTATTAAAATGAATAACCATTGGAATAAATTAGCACATGAATTGCTGAATCTTTAAGGTCCCTTTTAACCCAAACCATTGTAGGATTCTATGATCACATTTTTATGATTGGAAAAGCTTTGTGACCTATTCCTCCTCTAGATTTTGACATCTGTGGAAATATAATTGGTGCAGCTCTATTCTGACATTATAGAAGTTCATAAAATATGGGTTTTATTTAAATGTTTGTGATTTTTTTTCACATTTAAACACTGTTAGAGTCTCAAAAGCAGCATTTTGATTAAAAAAAAGACTCCCTTAAAATATGCTTAAAAATCTTTAACATTCAATGAAACGAATCTAAATTTTAAGCAATTTTATACAAAAAAATCAAAAAATATCAATGCCTATGAGAACCTCTGAAATACATGAAAGTATAATAAAGCACCCAGGTGCTTCCCAGCATAAAGGTGCTCTGGGTGAGCTCTTCATCTTTCCCAGGCACAAGCTCTGTCCTGTTTCCCGCGTCATTCCTAGTCCTCCTTTCACATCCGTACCTTAGCAAGTATAGCTTAAACCTTAATACTCCAAAGCATGCTGGGATCGTGAAATTAAATGCATTTGAGATCTGTAGATGCTTTTATGAACTAATTAATGAAACTTTAAGGAAGAGAAGAGCAGACAGCAGAAATGTGGTTTGTTCCTTTCTACAATAAGGTTTGCAATAAAAGAAGCAGTCAGATGGAACAAAGATGTTCCCCTGTAACCAAGCGATGCACATCTCTTCTGTCATCTACCATCGGCAATAATTCACATCAGTGCTCCACAGGGCTGCAGGATTAAAGTAGGTTGGCAGAGTTGCCCCTCTCCTAGGAAAGCGACTTGGATGCTCGGCACAGCGGGAGATCTGCCTTAGCATTGGTAGCTTCCTTCGAGTAACCCTATTGTAGGCATTCGTGCAGAAGGACAGGCTGAGACACTTGGCTTTGTCAGCCTTAAGACCAAAACTCAGAAGGGGATCTTGTTGCTGTCTGCAGCTATCTAATACGAAGGTCTAGAGAAGTTGCAGAGAGAACATTCTCAGACGTGCACAGAGAAAGGATGAGAGACAAAACTCAAAAGTTCCAGCAAGAGCAAATCCTGACTAAACCCTGGAGTGAAAAAAAATCACCATGGGCATGGTGAAATACTGGAACATGTTGCCCAAAGAGGCTGTGGATCTCCATCCTTGGAGATACGAAGAACTTGACTGAGGAAGACCTTGAGTAGCCTGGATCAGTTGGCCACCCTTTGAGCAGACAGTTGGAATAGATGGTCTTCAGGGATCCCTTCCAACCTGAATCACTCTGTGTTTCCATGTAATTCATGGATAGTTTTCTGAGCATTCCCTGTTGGCCTAACTCTGCTCCCGTTAACATCAGGTTATTGAATGCTTTGGGAAAACTCTATTCTCCAGCATCAGTAATATAGGACCTTTAAGGAGCCAACTTCATCATACCATTTTTCTTTCTTTGTGCTTCCATAAAGTATTTATAGGTACTTTTCCTTCTGTTTATGTCAAGATTTTCACCTAGAGACAATTATTTCCACAGTATTTAATTGTGATATCAAGAGGTTGACATTGAACCTTTCAAAAGAGGCCCTGTCTCCCACTGACATAATTTCAGAGACATGCTCTCCTGTACTACAACAAACATAAATTCATCATGTTTTAAAAAGATTGTTAGGTTTTAATTTTGCTCTTTGACCACAACTTCGCTCCAGTTCTGATCACCTAGGAAGATGTAACAGCTCAGAAAACCCAAGATCACATTTGCTGCTCTTAAGGAAGGACACTCCTTCCCCTGTTTTCTTTCCCTTGGTAATCTGACAAGGCACCAGAATTTGGTGCAAGTGAAATGGCTCAAAGTGCCCCTCTTCTCCGTAATTTCGAGGATTAAAAAAAAATTACAATTCTCGTGTTGTTTGAGCTAACTTGGAAGGCATTGTTTCATTTCGTGAAAGAAAAAAAACCAAACAAAAACCTGAAAGAAAGAAAGAAGGAAAGAAAATGGAGGGAATTCATAGAATCACAGAATGGTTTGGGTTGGAAGGGACCTTAAATTTCATCTAGTTCCAACTCTACTGCCATGGACAGGAGACCAGGTTGCTCAGGGGCCCATCCAATCTGGCCTTGAACACCTCCAGGAATGGGGCATCCACAGCTTCTCTGGGCAACCTGTTCCAGTGCCTCACCACACTCACAGTAAAGAATTTCTTCCTTATATGTAATCTGAACCTGCCCTTATTCTGTTTAGAATCATTATCCCTTTTCCTGTCACTACATGTCCTTATAAAAAGTTGCTCTCCAGCTTTCTTGTAGCCCTCTTAGGCACCAGAAGGCTGCTTTGATGTCTCCCTGAAGCCTTCTCTTCTCCAGGCTGAACAACCTCAGCTCTCTCAGCCTCTCTTCATAAGAGAGGACCTCCAGCCATCTGTTCTTCTTCATGGCCTCGTCTGGCCCCTGTCCAACAGATCCACATCTTTCTTGTGCTGGGGACCCCAGAGCTGGATACAGCACTCTGGGGGGGGGTCTCATGAGAGCAGAGCAGAGAATCCCCTCCCTCATGCTGCTGCCCATGCTGCTTTGGATGCAGCCCAGCATGAGGTTAGGTCTCTTGGCTGCAAGTGCACATTGCCAGGTCATGTTGAGCTTCTCATCAATCAAAAAGTCCTTCTCATCAGAGCTGCTCTCAATCCATCCCCTGCCCAGCCTGTACTTGAGCTTGTGCTTGCAAATAATATGTTTTCATTGCTGTAATCAAATCCTATACTAAATCATATACAGGTCCAGAAACTCTCAGGAAAATATGATACAAGTAGAAGTCAAATTTTTTTTTTTTTTTTTTTTGTGGGAAGTATTTTTACTAAACTGAGTAAACACAAAATATGCAAGCTTTAGAAAACAAATATGTATCATTTAAAAATTAGCTTATAGTTATAGTTACATGTAGAAATAGCTCCAGGTTTTCACTCCTTATAAACCTCCTAATCCTGAAGAAAAGAGATGAAATTTGTCGTCACTGTACACCTCCACATTTTGAAAATCAAGCTACAAGCTGCTAAGTGTGTACAGTCAGTTCTGAAAGTTGAACAAATGGTAACAACCTCCACTTCTCATTTACTGATCACAGTAACCACCACTAATTTCTGGGGAATCACAGGATGCCAAACATTGCCTGTTTAAGTCTTTAAATAATCACCAGTCAAATATCTCTCCAAAAAAGCTCATTATGCCTCTAAAGTGTAGTAGTCTGGAAAGATTATGACCAGCCCAGAGATGTAAGAGCTCAAATTACTCACGTTTATTTCTGATTTGCAGAAGTACGAACATTTGCAGTTCCTGGACCTGCAAATATTCACAATCAATAAACATTAGTCGCAAATGTGAAAGTTACTATGGCTGGAAATACACCAATATAACTCAGACTGTGCACATAAGAATGAACGCTGTTTTGCTAGGTCAGCCAGTGGCTAAGGCATGAATTCCCAACAGAATTGAGGTAGTCACATACCTCACCAGATTTGCTTTTAAACATCATTTTTCATCTTTAAATAATATGAGTACGTAGTAATATGCATGTACAGATAACTTTAAAAATCCAGGCGAAACACTTCCCTGCCCACACTGTTTTCCTTCCAAAGGTAAGGTGAGAAGAACCGTTGCTGGCATATGTTTGTTACAGTAATTAATGTATAAAAGTGGTGACAAAAAAATCACCACTTTAAGGCTATGTAAAATCAATAGCCCTATTTCAGAAGCTTTCTGCTTTGCCTGGTGATTGGATACACCATGTTATACAATCCATGTCTCTGGTAAAGGAGACAAGCTCTGTGCTCAAGGTCAGGCTGGATGGGGCTCTGAGCACTCTGGTCTGGTGGAAGGTGTCCCTGCCCATGGCAGTGGGATGGAACTACATGACCTATAAGGTCTCTTCTAATCCTACAATCTCATTATCTTCTGTAAGTTTTATACAATCGAATAATCATATTCAACCTTAACCAGCACATGCAAGAATGGGTAATTTTTTTCTAAAGAGGATTCTGAGAGAACTCTTCCTACAACTATTGTCTGGTAAACACTTGACTTCTGGACGGAGTGGCTGATGGCACAGTCTGAATAGCACTTCTGCTAAAGCTTAGGGAAAAATGTTTCCAGGATTGCTGCTGCCACAATAGCATTTTTGATAGAATAGATCAAACAGAAGAAAGACACAAGTCAATTCACAACACAGGCAGGGCAACTTCTCATCTGCCTAAACACACCATGTAGACAACACTGTGAATTATGACCATTTTCTCTTTCTTTTTTTCTTTTTTAATTCTCTAGAAGGTCAGCTCACCACCACAAAATGACAAAATGAGCTTTTGACGGGAACTGCAGGGAGAAGACAGCAGCTGCTTGATAACATAAGAACAGAACAGAAATTATGAATCCAGCTTTGGAAAACAATCTAGCAGCTCTATGGCCCAGCCACAACCTGAGACAAGTCTGGCATAAAAGATTAAGAGAAACTTTAGAAAAATTCATGAATCATCTCTACTCTTAACATTTGAAAAGTAGTCAGAGTCTAAAGATGCAAGGAACCAATCAGTTTTGTAGAAGTGTTTAGGTAGATGTCTAACCTGAAATTAATAGTTGTTACTCAATACACCTATTTGGTAGATTCTTGAACATTGCTTTAAGTACCTGAGAAGAAATCTTTGTAATCTGGTCTTTAGAAGCCTTATGTATTTTTACTCAAAGCTACAGACATACTTACTGCTAAAAGCTTCAGTCATTTCTAGAAATGGAAAGCATTTCCCTATGGATATTATGGTCTCATGGATGTTTTTGAAAATTTTAGCCAAAGTCTACTAACTACAGATAGTTAAAATTACTTTTCCAGACCTAGGTAGGATTATTAATGCTTAGCAGAGTAAATTCTATTCCACACAACTATATCTTGTGCTCAAGCTTCCATATTGCATTTCAATTACTGAAATTTCTTTTTCTCTGACACTGGCAAATGAAATCTTGTTTTACTGAAGTTTATCCAAAATTAATTTTCCTAGATCTTTGTTTTGATCACCTTTTCCATGAGACAAACAAAACTGAAGTGGTACTATTAGGCTAAAGTCCATCTTACTGATCATTATTGTTTCCCTTGCACTGTGTCTTCTGCCTTTCTGCAAACATCTCTGCATCACATCTTGTACCTAAAATGTAACTGGTTTGTTCAGAAATGACATGTAGGTTCTGTACTGCTGAAAAATGATGTAGCAGAAAAGGAATGTGTAATCTAGGGTTACTGGGATGATACAAAGGCATAACAACAAGCAGCAGCCCTTGGTCTTTGGAAAAAGTGAGCGGGTTTTGAAAAACTGATTTTATACATATGCAAGTGTGGGAATAAATATGAATAATGGGATATATTTTATCCTGTCTTCTCATGTTCAGCTGAGTGGACATTATCAAATATTGTGCAAATATTTAAAGATTGTTTCACTCTAAGCAAAACATCACATTGGAGAGCAACGTGTTCAAACACTCACAAAGCAGCCCAGCACTGAAACATCTGATGGGTTTTTAACAGACTGTGTCATTACCATCCAAAAGCTGCGAATGGGAACATCTTGTTGATTTTGTTTGTGATAGACTTGTTGATGGATTGTGAGGGCTGACTGAAAGAGATGATTTTTATTTGCTGAGTACAGTTTGTACCTGCACGTGGAGTAGCAATGGCTATCTGACTTGACCGAAGCCTAGACAGACTGAACCAGGACCCTGAAGCCCTGGAAGTGCCTGGTGGCCTCTGGAAGATGTTCTTTTCTGCAGTATCCTTTCAGAACTAGTTTTGAAGATTAAGGATGAATCCCACCAGCCCACCTTGCCTGCCAGAAAGATCATGCCTGTTAAGTATCTCAAATGCAGACAAACCCAGATTCTTATTGCAAAGCCCATTTACATATTAAAAGCATCCACATTCCCCCCAAACAAACAGGTTTGATCCCAACCCAGAGTGAGTCAGGAAGTACCAGATGGGGGGCTGGGGATGTCTGAGCCTTCATTCCACAGAGGAGAGACTGATACAATAGTTAGGTTTTTTTGTCTTTTTTTTTTCCCTCTGCTGAAGCACAACCTGAAGTGTATATGGAAAGTGTGTTTCCATAGGAACCACATAGCTGAAATGAGTAGGAGAAGTCAAGTGCTGGGGGGAGAGAAGCATTTAATGAAAGGGGGGAAACACTGAATACTACTGCAGATGAAAAGCCATTGGGTCTGTAAGATATTAGCCAGGTGTTAATAAGGTGCTTAAATTCAAAAAACAGCAGAAAAGGCACATAATCCAGTGACTAATTGGAAGGGAAAGAGGCAATTGTGTCAGAACCAAACAAAACAAAACTATAGTCAGTTTTCAGCATATTCTGCTAACCGAGTACCAACAAAAAAGTAGAATAACATCAATTTTATGCAACTGGCTCCAAAACAAGATGACATGTAAGCTTTACAGCATAAGCAAAAAGAAAAAAAAAAAAAGAGTAATACTGCTAGGTTTATTTTTCTTGCACCAACAATTAAAATATCAATTCAGAAACCATTTATTAAGTAGTTTCTAGGATTCAGTCACCTAGTCCACCAAATGGGCAGTATGCAAGGATCATAGGGAGCTGGAACACGTCCAACCATGGATATATTCCCTTGGTCTCCGTCCCTTTATGATCTGAAAGATGAAGTGTTGCCCTCTACCTCAGTTGCAGTAACAAGGAAAAAGGCACCTCTAAAACCCCGTTACCATCAATAACCTCGTTACTACAGTGAATAGCTCCAGGCTGCCTAAAAGTAGAGACCTGCTGTGCTATGAATTACACACCTAGAGAGGAGCTGCTCCCTCCTTAGAGATAAACAGATGAAAAAGGCACAGGCTGTGGAGAGAGCATAACATGCAGAAACACGTATCAAGTGTCTTGGTATCTCATGTGCAGAGAGTTAATTAATGGGCAGAGAAGTGTAGGTGTATGGGGTCTTTCAAGGGATAAGGAGGCATGAGGTGAGGATTAAAGGAGAAGGCAAACAATCCTGGAGTAAAGATGAAGCGCAAAGACCGGACAGTGGAGGAAGAGCGTAAGAGGTGCAAGACACACTCAGAACCTCAAGACCTGCAGGGGACTGAGATGTCCACCTGATGCTCAGGGATGCTGATGAGATGGAGTTCCCAGCTCATTCCTCTGTGAGACTAATGAGTATGCAGAAATAATCCTTTATTCTTTGCTTGAAGTAAAGAAAACGTCCAGAGACAGAATATCGGTTGATATATTTGCAATAATGTAAGGGTGGGTTACATGGGTTTGATTTATTCCCTCTATCATAAAGGAAATGCTAGAACAATGACTATAAAATGCACTGCAAAATATAAATCCTAAGGTTTTTTTTTCCTTTGGTGGCAATAAATATACCAATAAAACTGTCAAGATTAAATCATATTTTATAAATTCATTTTAAATATGAGCCGTTTTCTTAAACTGCAATCTACAAGCTAAATCTAGTATTGTTTATTTATTTCTCAGGCAAAAGTTTTAGATCACAAGCTGCTAAATAAACACTAAATAAAACTTTAGTTATACTGTTTATTTTTAGTACAATTTTATGTTCACTGTAGAATATATGCTGCTGAATCACAAAACTTGAATCTGTAGATTCAAATAATATCAAATATGTTGGCATATTTGAAAAAAATTAAAATGCTTATGTATTTAAATCTATGTATAAAGTGAAGAATCTGAATAATTTCTTAAACTGTGTATTAACATTAAACTATGTGAGATGCAAATAAAAATATTCTCTACAGTTTAAGAAGTCCATAAAGGTGATTCAAGTCTCATTTTATACAGGACAGTAAGGGAGGTGGAAATAAAAGGATCACACAGCCCTTAAATAGTTATGTTAGCTGCTCAAATTTTCAAGGCAACTATCCATTTAAAGTCATGGGGCAATTTACAAACACTAACCATCTGCTCTTCAGTTTCCAGAAATCAACTACATTGAAAAGACACCCAAAGCCCGTAGGAAATGATACAAAGCAAAATGAGGGAACCACAGCTAGGAACACTGGCAAGGAAAAAGGTCACAGCGAGGAACAAGCGTAGTTTCTACATTTCAAAGAATCCTTTCGGTTTCCTACAGTGACATAAGAAGCTTTTTCTCAATAATTTCTGTGCTTTGTAAAGTCTGGAACTGGATCTCAGCAGCTAAACTTTGTTAGCTTATTGGTGTCTTACATGGGAGATGTTTTCTCACCTTATTAATTTTTCTTTTTAAGTGTATCTTTCAAACTATTGTTAGCACTTCCTTTCTTAAACCTGGGATAGTATTTAAAACAATAATGAGGTAACTCAGTCTTGGTAAACTGTAATTCCCACAGTTTTTTTGAATTAACATTACCAGCTGATGTTTTTAAAAAAGAGCTGAAACTAGAAAGGAGAATGTTAGCAGCCCTTTATTCCTGAAAGCTTCTTCATTATGAAAGTATCTCCCAGACATTTACCTGAAATGAACAGGTCAGAATAAACTGCCTTAGGGTGCCTCTTAAACTGGATCTTTATCGGTTACTGACTATCCATCCATCCTAATGCTTGATTTCTTTTCCCTGTACCTTTATAGAAAGAATTTACATTTGCATGTTTGCTTTGATCACAGCAAAAGCTCATTGACCTGCGTGAAAAAGAAACAACCCCGTAGGGCAGAAAAAAACAGCTGTAGAAAAATGACTGCCACACAGATACCAATGTAATTCATTATGATTAATGTTATTTTCATAAATCCCATGGGAAGGGATAATGCTTTGCAACTTCTTACAAAGCATTGCCTGCAGCAGAATTTTTAACATTTAAGTTAATACAGCACACATCAGTGTACTCCACAGGTCCCTCATAAAAATCCATTCCTCACTGGAAAATACAATTTACAGACAAGACTCCAGAGATCTTAGAAAGAAGAAAGCCACTCAGAGTCAAAATCAACAGCAGGAGGATTTAGTAATAAAACTAAAGTATTAATTGAGACTACAGTGTGGTATAACTGGAACTGCGTTCCTACTGCAACTAAGCATCTGCATTAATATAAAAAAATAGCCACAAGTCAGACTTCCCTCCTTATCTCCTGTAAGCAAGCACTGGTATATCTCCAGGAAAGCAGTCCCATGTAAAACCCTTGCTGCTCCAGCACTGCCACCGAAGTAGCCAAAAGTTTCTCTAGTGGAAGCTTAGCACAGCAGTCCTTTAATACAGCAGCCCATCACATCAAAGCATTCCTGGTCAAGGGGAAAACACAAAAATATCACAGAATCACAGAGTGGTTTGTGTTGGAAAGGACCTTAAAGATCATCCCATTCTAACCCCCTGCCATGGGCAGGGACACCTTCCACTAGACCAGGTTGCTCAGAGTCCCATCCAGCCTGACCTTGAACACATCCACAGCTTCACTGGGCAGTCTGTTCCAGTGCCTCCCACCCACATCTCAGGCTCCTCTGGGTTCAGTCAGAATGAGCTCATATCATTGGGGAACTTCATATATAAGTCCTGTGTTTAAATATCCTTTCACACACCAAAGTTGCACCTGACTGGACAGACAACAAACTACGCCGATTTTTCCAATCTCTTAATCCATCCAGTTAGGATTTCTGCTTCTTAGGAAAGGTTTTGTCTAAACAGATGCTTTGATTCAAGTTGGTGAATTTCAAAAAAGAAAATGACAACCTAACAGTTGCTGTGCTTCCCTGTCCCAAGACTTCTAGACACTGCCCTTCTTCTACACAGATGCTGATTTATGGGTTCTGCCAGTAACTATTTCATAGGTTTATAAAGCATCATGAGTGTTCATGGCATGGCTTGAGCATGCCAAAACAATTACACTATTAGTATCTTCTATCACCATGGTCTGATTTCATGACACTCTAACTTGGAAACTGCAAAGAGCCACAATCAAAACTGAATTTCCTCAGACAAAATCATAGCAGTGGTTTTCCCACGGTGTTGAATATTGAAAATGCAGAGTTTTCTACTCTGAGAGTGCTGTTTGCAAAGTCACTGGGAAGAGGACAGATGAATACAGTATTTGGACCTAATTTTTATTAAAGCCAGGGAGAAAACAGGGAGAAAATTTAGATGCAAAAAAATTAAATATTGTGAATCCTAAGATCTTCCTAGAGCATATGTGCACAAATCAAAACCTCTGCAAGAAGAGACACAAACCACTTCAGGTATATCTCACCAGCCTCTCTGACTACCAGCTATTTTCTCTCTTGCAGACAGACCCCTACTTGCTCTGAAGTGCTCCAGACCAGCCAGATGTGAACCAGCTCTGAAGTACCAGCTACTCATAGTCCTGCTGCACTGAGGTATCCATTACTGCTGCTAACTGCAAGGATTATTTGCTTGTCGACAGAGCTCTGCTAGTCCTCCTGCACAGATTTTGCATTGCAGCTTGCTGCTATCCAGTTGTTTTGGGGCTGCCATTACAGCCAGTGTGACCTTGCCCTCTGTCCTGGTGTGTTTCCACACTTCAAGGCACACTAGCGCTGCTCCTCCACTGTTACAGGACAAGCTACAGAAGACCAGCCACTGAAAACAACCAACTATTTATTTTTTATTTTATTTTTCTAAATAGATTTAGTTTTCTTTTGGATTTGCTCCTTGGACTGCTTCCAAATTGTATCCCTCAGCCCTAAAGCAGTTGTTCTGGCATCACCAGGGCAATTCATTGAATCAGCCTTGGATATGTTTCAGAATCAGTAGAAATGCACTAAGTAGGTGCTTATCTCTCTGTTGTTCACAAAAGAAAATTAGATAACTAATTTACCTATATGTTATACGGCTAAAATTAGGTGAGACTGATATTATCCTCTGAGTTCCTTTCTTCCTTTTGCAGTTGGTAATCCTTCATGTAACATGGAGACGTCTGGAAGTATTTACGTTGAAAGCAATATATTTTCACAGAAAGACTCAGTTTCACTTAGTTAGGATAATCTCATTTTAAAAATCCCTTAAACTCCTGATCTGTTCTAATTGGGAATTATCTTTATTATGATTTTCCAATATTTTGACCTTCAGTTATTAGTGGCTTCTCATTAGCTTCACTTCCCTGTTTTTTGCTCTCAACAGCATGCAGAATAAAACTTATTTCCCAGAAGGATCTAGTAACTAGCACAGATTAGGAGAGTTTCTATGGAAAAGGCAATCCTGTTTCTGCAGTGAATAACAATTTTGCAAATTTGAAAACAATCATTGTGTTTCTGAGGGCTGGTTTTCCTCCAAGAAAGGAAATTAATGAGAAACACAGTAATTAGCAATCATGAAAGGATCAATTTCATGAAATGACAAAATATGAATGTAGGTGAACAATAAAGGATGCTTTGCAGTGCCACATATTGGCAACAGTGTAAAGTGTGGGGGGAGGACTCCTATTGTCTGCAGTTTCTCTTTCATTGATGTATTTCCCCGTTAAGATTGAACATCCTATAACTCTGATTCATTTAAGGTTGTGCTGATAGGTACTAGGCTCTAGGCAAGCTTAGTGGAGAGAAATGAAAGAGAGAAACCACCATCACCGATGAACACAAACAGGAAGTCAGAAATCAATGACAGCGTTGCTAACAGTGGATTACAGCCTTCATCTGCCACGCAGCACCAGCCCCCAGCTGGCCTCTGTCTGCTCCTGCTGTTTGCTTCCTATCAGCTTGTAGGAAGGAGTTTTTAAGCAAAGAGTCCAGGTCACTTGCAGAAGAGAGAAGGGCTGGGACCCGTGGGCGATTTTTATGTCTGGTAGAGATACAGAGAAAGGTTCAAGATCTGCATCTCTGATCTCTGCGTCTCTTGGAGAAGAGCTGCATCCCCCATCTGCTTTTCTCCTTCTCCCTTTTGCTCCTCTCTATCTGCTTTGCTACATCATAACTTAATATTTAGATTATTGCCTTTCTTATTTTGTTCCTGCTCATATTCTTTCTTTAGGGCTCAATATTGGGACATTTCCCTTTCCTACAAAGAAGCACACAGAGCTTGGCCACAAATGTATCTCCTATAATGTCCAACTGAGACAGATTCATGATACTCAACAGCCTTTAATCTCAAAACACCTCCTAAAATTACCCCTTTCCTCATATCATGCACAAGTATGTCTGCTTAAGCTTTATCTCTCTTTAAACAAGGGCTAACTGAATTTTAAACAAAAGAAAGCATTCAAAGAAAGAAGTAATTCAATCAGTTATATCCTCATTATTTTTACTATTTCCTCATTTTCTTAAAGTTACAGGTAATGTATTTTTTATACAAGTGAGTCAAAAGACAACTTTAGTTTGCTAAACCTTCACACCTAACTTTACTATCATTTGTAAACTAGTTTAAGTGGATGCAGAAATGCAACGGATGCATGGAAAATTATGGTCTGATTCAAATCTTGAATCAGAAACTTTTACCTTCTTGACTGAGTCATATGCTAACATAAAGAACAATGTGCACTTCCTGATTTGCCAGAAATAAATGTTTCAATCTTCTTTTCCCCTAGGCTTTGTTCATAACTCACAATCATGGCCTAATTGCAGTAAACATACAAAGCCCAGACTCACCGAGACTAAGAGCACAGAACCAATAGCAGGGGTACTTCAAAAGTACTTGCTAGTGATACAAAAATAAGATTTAGCAGTGGAATAGACAGTGATGACTCAGTGTCTTTCAGAGAGTCAGTCTGCAATTACAATCTCTATGCTTGGAATGAATGGGGCAAAAAAAAAAAAAAAAGACTGGCAATAGTCCAGCCTGTTGATCCAATCCTGTGTCAGTCCCATTTAGCTCAGCTTGATGGCCATGTTAGATGATGGGAAATGGAACACTTTCTCCCACAAGTGCACTTGACAGCATCTCCCTGTGTCTTAGAAAATAGTCACTGATGTCTCTGTGAAAAAAAATATGACCAAGCCTTAAGCGAAGTTAGGCTGTCAGAATCTCTCTGTTGATAATCATAAAGACATCAATTTCATGTTATAATAAGGCACTATAGGAATTTTATCTAAAATAGAAGGATTCTATGAGTTTGAAAAAATCTCCCCTTTTCCCAAGGTGCCTATGCAACATCATGTTGTCTTTAACTGATGCTCTGATTAGTCACTCCATTCTCTGAGGAGGTAGCTCTGAGTCTCTCTGCTTATTACTAGAGTAACTTTAAGATTTGTGAGTGGAATCAACAGGAAACTTTAAATTAGTAATCAGAAACAGAATGGCAGCTAATGTGAGAGCAAGCAAATTTTGTTTTCAGTTAGTCGAAGTCTGATGTCTCGCAAAATTGTAGCTACAGATTTAGGAGTTGTACTAGCTACATATTTAGAAGAACATTATTTTAAAGGTGACTGAACAGCCTCTCTATAGTAACAGACCAAAAAGCTCAAATCTGTTCTGTCGTAGAGTGCTGACTCTGCCTTTTCTTAATTCTCTGCTTCTCAGTCTAGCCAGACAAATATAGAAGACAGGGTGTAAAAGGGGGAGACAGATCCATTACTTCTTCCCTTGATTCTCCATGACTTCCATGGCAGGCTGGCTTAGCCAAAGAAACCATTTCTGTGTCCTTTTTACTTCCAAAGCTGTACTAGAGAAATCCAGTACCTATAGCCACCCAGCAGAGAGGGAACCATGTGCTGACAGGTATCTGCTTTGTTACCATCTCCACACAGTTTTCTGAAGTCAGTTTTCTCTCTTTACAGTCCCTGACAGTTCATTAGGGGACTAAAAAACAGGAAACCTGTTTTGAATGTGAAGTCATACTAAAGATAAACATCAAATTGAATTAACTATCAATATACTGACAGTGTATATGAGTCAAGGCTTCTAAGAATTTGGACTTTTGGTCACAAGAAATGCCATCTTTGTGTTCTGGTTCACAGCTGCTGTATGGAGCAGTGTTGTTTGCAGTTATCAAATGTTATGATCACCATGGCAACTCCCCACTCAGTTTTTCTACTATTTCGCTTGTTAATCTGTTAGAGATACAGAGTTTTAAGGCACAATTCTGCAAAAGGCTGAGCAATTTTGACATCCTTCTTGCACTCAGGAAGTGGATGATCTCAGCACCTCAAGAGAGCTGATCAGCCCCTTGTAATGGAAGTCATCCTGCACTAATTTTTATTCAGAAAGATTCTGTCTCAAGTTCAGCCAGAATGAGATACCAGAACTAGTCATTTATACACTTCATTATCTATGTTCCAGCAGCCCCAGATGACCCAAACAGCATGGCCTTAAGCCCCCTCTTAGAGACAGTAAATTAATGCAATGTATTCGTTTTTAAAAAGGCCACTAGATTCTTTTGCACTTCTGTAATTTTTTTCTGTAGCATGAAGGACATCGTTCTTCTTTCTGCCCATCAGTCTGTCCTGGGAAGAGCAGCTGAGAAGGTGGAGGAGTATTTTGCTCTGACCTGTCATAATTCACCTTCTCTCATTTCCTACTTGTGGTATGAAAAGGGAAAAGGGAAGAAACCAATGATTTAAAAGACACTAAATTAAGCCCTCAGTCCAAACCTGTCCAGTCCAATTATCACTTCTTCCAGGGAAAAAGACTTCATAAATGATGCCCTGAGCTCCACATCTAAGCCAACACTCCTTCAAGATCTGCCTATAGGGCAGAGATGCGTGTCACCCACATATTCTCATGCAACCTGTTCATGCATCACTAGCAGAGGCAGCATGTGCTTTAGTGAAGGCTGTGCCAGCTTATCTGAAAAATCCTAGGAAACTCAGGTGAGCAGGTGGTAGCACACCTTACAGCTAAATCAAATGTATTCATGCAGGATTCTGAGTACATTTGGATCAGGTGTTACCAGAGTGGTTATATTTGCTTCTACCTTTCCACATTTTACCACTGGGAACTAAAGAGCAGAAACTTCTACATGGAAGATTTCTCCACCCCACACTTGGTATAGGATAGAATCTCCATTATCTAAACATAAAAGTAAATGCAACTCAACTGGTTTGTAATTACAGTCTACATTTTTTTTTTTTTTAGTGAGGAACACTTCTAAGTTATGGATGTTTCTAAACGTACAGGAGCATCTAAAATCAGGTAATGGGCAAGAATATTTTGTTTTAATATGACGAACCACAAACAGCTCTAAAATGTCGAGCAAACCTTCTACAAAACCGAAATTTAGATGTTGTCAGATTAAGTCACCCAGCCACCACTGAAGAATGTAACTTCAGCGGCTTTGGAATTTCATGAAATATGTCTGGAGCCTGCACAGGCACGAGAGAAAGATGTAGTTTTTCAGACTTGAAATACTGATGAGAAATTGCTGAATGTAACAGTTTACCAATCTTTCTGAAAAACCATGATCTTATGTATTTCACAAATACGGTGTATCTTGGTCCAAATGGATTTTGTTAGGAAAAGTAATATAAGCCAAAGCAGATGCTAGAATCCAACACCAAGCAGAATACCCAATGTGTTCACATGGTAGAATAATGAGTTGATGCATTCAAAAACAGATGAATAATTAAGATGACAGAATTTGTGGTATCTAGTCAGAATACTGATTTAGGTTTAATGGTGTACCCTTAAAAATACCAGCTGGGACATTCATACCAAAAAGTACCCTTGCCCAGTTTCTAGCAAACAGGCATCAAAATGCAGCTCGAAACTCAGGAATACTATATATCAAGAGAAAAGCTCTGGATACCTTGCCAAGCACCTAAATGTTTGAAAAAGGAAATTTCCACTCTGTGTTACAAGCTGATCAGTAACCTTACTGCAAAATGGTACTTAAAACATCTGAAGAACAGCACTCTGCCTTATCTGCTAGAAAACTGGCAATCTCACTGCCATCACCCCTATTTCATGAATCGATAAAAACTCGGAAGCTTCTGGTAATGGAAAGCAAAAAAAGACAAATAAATGGTGCTGTTACAGCTGAAATCTGAGCCTTTCCGGTGAAGTATAACTACATACCGGGCTGCACTATTAAAAGCACAACAAGAGGGTTAAAAAGAGGGATTAATCCCTGCTACGCAGTTTCAGGAGGCTACATCGGAATTCCGTCCAATGCAGAAGGACATTAATAAATTGGAGAGCGCCTGGCTGAGGGAAGGAGGACTTGCTATGCAAGGAGAAGTCGAGGGAGCTGGGTTAGTTTGATCTGGAAGAGATGTCTGGCTGCTCTCTCCACCTACTAAGTGGGTACAGAGTCAAACTCTTCTTGGAGGTAATCAGTGACAGGACAAGAAGAAATGGACACAAGCAGCAGCAAGGAAAATTCTAGTTAAACGCAAGGAAAATTCTAGTTAAACACAAGGAAAAATGTAGCTAGTGCAGTCAAAAAATGGAATGGCTTGTGTAATTGCCACCCTTGGAGGTCTCTGAGACCACCTGGACAAGGTCCTGGGCAACCTCATGTAATTTAGAAGCTAAGGGCTTTGAGCAAGAAGGTGACTAGATGATATCCACAGGCCTTTTCCAATGTCATTATTCTGATTCTAACAAAGCAATATTTCAGCTGGAGTGACTTAACTGAGCTGATTTCTTACCCCCCTGTTCTGCTGGAGAAAGACTGGCTGTACACTTCTGCAGGGCAAAAACAGCACCAAGTGTGAGCAACCTCATAAAGAACACGGTCTGACCTGAATGTTTTCCTGGGTGACAAACACAGTGTATGCTCCTTTGATGGAGATACTAGAACTTGCTGGTTGCTGTAAGAACAAAAGATATTTCTGCAACAGTCAAAACACAGTTTTGATTGTGCTTTCAGTATGGTTGCAGCAGGGTCATGAATTTACAGGATTTTTTAAAATTTAATATCTATTTGTTTAAGGGATTAGAACAAGAAAAATGATGAGTAAAAATGTCAAGATTACCACATATAGAAAAACAGTACTTTATCATGGCACACAGCAACTAACTGAATAAGCAACTATAATCTTGTGAAGATTTTTCTTGAAAAGGGCACTTACTTATGTTTTCTTGTGTAAATGTTATTTGAGTGGCTAAAATAATGTTGTGGAACAGGATGCCTGAATTTTCTTTCTATTGCTTCTGCTGAATTTAGGAAAATCACAGTCCTTCTGTCCTCTGTCTTGATAAAATAACAATTCTGCAGGCTTCTTACAAAATTTCATTGCTCAGCTGTTAGAAGTCTTTGAAACGCTCAGCTAATAATTGTTAAGTGAAAATATAAGCACTATGGTTATTATGGAAAATATCCATTTACTTTCTAGAAATACATTTACCACATATTTACTGCACTTTCATCCTTTTCAAATCCCTACTCCATGTGAATAGAACACAGCTATTACACATGCATATGCATGCACAAAGCCACTGAAAATTTACTGGATGTTTAAGAAGTCTGGACATTGCAGTTCTTGTTACTTAAAATGGGATCAATTACTTTTTCAGCTTAAACTGAGAAATATTTTAACTTTAAGAGCAGACTATATTCAGTGGCAGAGCCCCCACCTCCATAATTCAAAGGAATGAAAACAGTTTTAAACTGAATCAGAATACAATACATTAAAACCAAATTCAAACCTTCTTCCAGCTAATTATATTGCCACAGATGGAGGTATGCAATTTACTGAGCATCTGTGCATAGCAAAATTTTGGACAATGTAGGCGGTGCAAGTTTTAAATGATACACATTCTGTGACTGAAGCAAAGCAAAAGGACTCATTGATGAGAGTTAATTTTGTGATTTCAAACAAACCCAAAGTACTGCATTTCATAGTGCAATTAAGTGCATAAAAGCACAGTGGAAAGTGCAAACTTGGTTTCATATTGGGAATTAGAAAAACGAATGTGTCCTTTAGGCATAATTCTGCTCCTTTGGTGTAAATCAAAGACAGACATCTTTTTTTTTTTTTTTTTTTT
>VZTE01005755.1:4393144-4468535 GCA_013397775.1 Eulacestoma nigropectus
TTTCCCAAAGAAATGTGGATAAAACCAGGTGAGAAGCAGAGCTGGTCAAAGAGCAGAAAATCCTTTTCCCAAAGAGCATGCCTTCTTTAGAACATAGACTCTTGGCATCTTTGCTCTCTCCTAGTCTGCACTGCTCGCAGTTTGCTTACAGCTGCAGCTTTGCCAGCTTAACTCTTCAGCTGGGGTGCTGCTACCAAAAAATTATGATCTGATCCATAGGCAATCCTTCCTTCAGTTAACCCCCACTGGCTGGACCTGCTGTGACTCAGGCATTCCCATAAAACTTGAGAGGCAAGGAAAGAAAGAAATCCGCGATCAAAAATGCGCAAGCGCAGTAATTTGGTATCTAAATCTCTGACTTCTATTAACTGACAGTGGCATGACTACAGGCTACTAAATGGCTGCACCTGATAAAGTGAGCTCAGAGGATTCTTTGTAGCACTGGTATTTGGAGTGACATTTAACGTGAGCAGATGTATAGCCCCCTACAAATTTACTTCAGTGATCTAATACACCTGGTAGGTGTGATGAAAACTAAATCCAAGGGGGGAAAAAAGCCAGAGAACTCACAATTGCATGGCGCCCACTCAATCACCAGCAAGAGAATTTTTTTACAGTGCAAGAGAGAGTAAACACTTACCTTCCCAACCAACCAGCTAGTGCCTGTGCTACAGACTTTCTGCTGCTGTATGTGCTGCTGCTGGCTTTACGCCTGCTGGGAGAGAGGATATTTGATCTGGCATAAAGCTAGGACTCAGGCACAGAGGGTGCCATATGAACACAAAACCAGTCAAATTTTCTGAATACAACTGAATCGGCAGCCTAGGCTTACAGGGCATCAGCACTTCACATCATCTTGCAGCAGGGGGTTGGTCCAGAGCCCTACCGATGGATTTCATCAAGCCACAACCAGTGGGGCAACATAGTGCCACAAGCACAGCACCCTCTTTGCTCAGGGTAGACCCTGAACCATTCTGAATTCCCACAGGAATTAATACTTTCCTTGACTACAATTAGGACCCAAATAGGACTTCCTCGAGAGTCATATCTGTGAAGAAAATAAGCAAAACAGCTGAAAGCGGGAAGGTTGATGTCACCCATTTACTTGTAACAGTAGGAAACTAACACTATATTTATGCACAATAAGTCATGCTGAGAGCACTTCCCATCTGCTTCCATGACAAACATGCTTCCACATGCCATTTCTGCCTTTAATTATGCAGTCCTCACTGAGAGCTTTCAGTGAGTACTTCACTGAGTAAAAGGTTAGTGGGTCCTAGAACAAGGAATGTGTACCAGCAAACAAATATCTTGCCCTAGTGCCAAGTGTTCAATGATTTTCATGGACAGATCAGTTCCCTTTGTCCCTGTACTTGAGGTTTACTTTTGCTATAGTGGCAGGTTTTTGCCTCCTCATCTGCCTCATCTCCCACCACAGTTCAGTCTCGCTAACTATGGGTCTCACCTTACTCAGTGCCGAGAAAGAGAAGGATCAAGATCTGAAGCACAGCTGTAAGGAGTAATACTTGTGGTCCTCCTTCTCCCTCACACAGCCACTATTTATCTCCCTTATCAGCAAGAGCAACAAATGCAATTGTGCAGGGTTTTTTCACTGTTTTTTATCCTGGTCCCATTCTTATTGCCACTCTTTGCCAAATTCACTGTTTTAGCACCTTGGATGTTCCCCTGCACCATCCCCTTCTCTGTGGGGTAGCAGAACTGAAACTTGCTGTCCTCCTGAGAAGCTGTTTGCTGCCTCTGGAGATGGACACAAGCTAAACAAAGATTAAGCTGGTTACATAATGAGCTTGGTGAGGAAAAAGCAACAATGTACAGGATATACAGCTGACCTGCCATCAAAATCAAACCATTAATTTAATAAAATTGCTTGAACACCTCTTCTCATTAGTTGGCAAAAACAAAGCTACACAGTGATCACAAAATCTGTTCACTGAACCATATCAAGTACAAACAAATTCATAAACAGTGTCATCTGACTGCAAACATTTCATGAAGAAAGGAAAAACAAGTCATATTTTTTCCCACTAAATTGTTTGCCAGCAGAAATTTGTGATAATGCAGCTATAGAAGCAATACAGAACAACATATTTTATTTGAAGAAAATTATCTGAATCCATCCAATGTTATTGTATTAACCAAATGAGACAATTAATTTAAAGGTTTATCCAAGAGTATCAGTCTTAGTGCAAAGATCAATGAAGGTACAAAATTTTAAGTGCTGTGTATACATCTATGTTTATAAGCATTAAGGGTGAAACCACTCTGGTCAGAGCACAGGCTTTTTGAGAGAAAATTGTGCTGTGAATAGCTCTGAATGTCTATTTTTATGGTAGTTGGTTTTCTCTATATGTTATTAAATTAAAACCACCTAATTTTCTTCCCTCTTAGAGTCTACAAGTTAAAGTAGCATGATGCTAACTCCCATGAAATGGAGTCAATGCAGCAAAATAGAAATCCTTCTTAAGTATGACTATACTTTCAAGAACTTTCAGACAGCTTTATATATTCTAAAGAGGAAAAAGTAGATTTTCATTGTAAATCATTTAATTAGCTAACTGTCATGCCTGTATTGACCATTTTCTTGACGTGGTATGTAGCCCAAATTTTCACAAGACCTCGGCATCCAAATTTAGACGAAAATATTTTTGAAGACCTCTGCCGAGGTAAGATACTGGTAGTTGACATTTGAAATCTGGCCCTGACATAGGTGCTTCTGTGAAGGGTGTGTGCCTTTGAATTAAGCCCTAATTTCCAATCTAAACCTCCCCTGGTCCAACTTGAGGCCATTTTCTCTCCTCCTGTCACTTGTTACCTGGGAGAAGAGACTGACACCCTCCTCATTACAACCTCCTTTCAGGTAGTTGTAGAGAATGATAAGGTCTCTTCTCTGCCTTCTTTCCTCCAGGATAAATGCCTAAAGACTCCTGATTGAAAGGTTGTGCAAAAATGCAAATCATGTTTTACCTTCCTCTGAAACATCACATTGTAATCAGTGAACAGATGCAGGTAAGTCCAAAAGTCTTGTATCAACCCTTTCTTAAAAAAAAGGATGATGCTGATGCTAGATCAGCATCTGAAATGTAAGTAAAAAGACAAAACTGTTGGTCAAAGATCACTGGTGGAAGCAAGTGATAAATGACAGGATGAATGGATATGAATGGCACTATCAATTACACTGAATCTAAAATTAATGAAACCCAGTCACACGCATAAATATTTTAGTTGTAGTCATATGTCTATTTAAAAGCAAAGGAAAAGCATTGAATTCAACAAATTGTAGAAAGAAACCAGCTTCTAGCATTAGTTTTCTGAAATACCTGCTTCTGCTGAATTTATTTGCATCATAGGATCAATTATACCACTCCTCCTCAGCACTTTTTAGCCACACCTGGAATAGCGTGTCCAGATTTAACCGGTCTCCAGAACAAAGGGGGTACTAAGAAAATAACTGAGTCTAGAGGAGAGCCATGAAAATGATTAGAGCCTGGAGGACCTGATAAAAAAATGTTGAAGGAATTGGCTTTGTTCAGCCTAGAGAAATGGTGGCTTGGGGACATCTAGTTACTGATTTCCAACGCCTGAAAGTTTGTTACAGAGATGGAGGTGCTCCCTTCAAGAGACGAGCTGTGACAGGACAAGAGGCAAGGAACAAGTCCTGTGGTGTGGTAGATTCCATCTGGACATAAGAAAAAAATTCATCACCATGAGAGCAATTAAACATTGGAAGAGATCACCCTGAGATGTGGTGGAATCAGCCTTGCTGAAAATATACAAGTCTTGACCTGCCTTTAGCCACAGAATTAGATCAGGTGATGTCCCTTCCAGCACAACCTCTTCTGTGATTCTGGGGTTTATAGCTGTGTAATTATTGCTAAACTGAAGAAACATTTGATGGTGATATACAGCAAAATCCTTCTTTAACGGCCTGGGGCAGACTTTACGAAGGCTGTGCTCCATACCTTTTAAAAGCATTCTATTAGTAATCAAATATTTGATGATATTTCAACAGAAGGGACAGCCTGAATAATTTAAAAGAGATTCCAAGGAAAAAAATGTTACCAAAATGCCCATTCATCTACCACCAGAAAAAACCCCTTTTATTTTCTTTTGAGAGTTACTGTAATTTAGACTCTATTTCTCCAATTTCTTTTAATCGTTGTACAGCTGAAGAGGATTGGAAACTTTATCGCCACTGTCACTGTAAGTAAAGAGAAATACCCAAGACTGATCTTTGGAGAATATCAAAACAGATGCTAATATATTAAAATAAAGATTTCCAAGGCTTTATGACACAACAAACAGCACCAGAAGTCATCGTACTGCTGGTAATTCTGTGTGCTTTTAATTTTGCAACTAATGATTTTAGAAAATTGAGTCAAATACCTTTGAGAGGTATGAAGAAACAACATTAACTTACTTAAAGTCATCAAGGATAAAAAAAAGAAAAGAGATTCATGTGAGCACTTCAGACCTAATGCGTGGATAATGAGAAAATTGCTCTCCTCTCTATATAAGTTTATATAGAGGGAAAATGTGTTTTCAACGTGTTAAACTACAACTGTGTCATCAAAATCATTCCACAGTGATCATCTATACAGGGAAAATGTTCTCATTTTCTCTGTAATTCTGTGAAAAAGGTAAAGGGAGACCCAGCATCATCCCCAACAGATGTCTGTGGGGAAAGGACAGTTCTTGCAGGTTTCTTTTTACAGACCTGAATCAGTGACAATTCCCGTGCCTGTGCTGCAGATAGGAATCCTCTTTTTACACCCATCAGCAGTGTTGATGCTGTCAAGTTGTATCAGACAGCAGTATGTGGGAAAGATATAATGCATCCTCTGGGAGCTGTCAGTTATCAAGCAGTTTTCCTCAAACCCTTCATTTCCCTGAAAATCGGGGTCTAAAGAAACAAAACTGAAATCACAAGTCCCAAATTTCACTTCTACTAGTGTTACTCACACAGCTTTGTCAGTTCAGAGAGGCTTGAAGTTGCTCTCTTGTGAGTGCAAGCGAGATTTTGCTCATATATTTGAGAAGATGGTGCAGAAATAATTGAACACATCAGGAATTGTGGCCATTTCCTACTTATTAGTACCATGAAGGCAGGCTGTTTCTTCTGTGAGCTATTCAAATGTCTTCTATTCCACAGGCAAATATCCCATTAAATTTAAATGCTAAACCAAGTAATACATCAGAGACTGGGATTTAACTTTAAAATGCCATGAAGACCCTTACCACCATCATCTGTTAAAATACACCATGAAAGAGTAATACCAGTTAAGTGCTACCCATGGGAATTAAGATTTCACCATGAAAATTCACGTAAAACCCAAACCAAGTAAGTCTCAAGTCAGAGCTGATGTCATTTTACTTTCTGGGACTAAAGTAGCCCAGCCATACTTCCACGCAAACTCCTGGAACACTTCCCCAGCTGGCCAGAAGGTCATCTACACCCACTTCAGCACACCAGCTGCACAGGACCCTGAGCAGGTAGAGTATTTCACCTCTCCTGTTGACTCCTTCTGTTCTCCATTGATACCTAAAAAAAGTGGGAAGTACTGTACTCCCTATGCACACAGTAGGGTATATAAGGCACATAAAAACATTCCTGCTTTACAGACACAAACGCACATGTCTTAACATGGATTCCACCCTGGAACAATAATACTTCCCAATTGTCATTATTATCTAAATATTTTACCTTATCTACTCTGTCTAGTTCTTAGTATAGTTTCAAAGTTATTAGAGCCAAAGCAGTTAACAATAATAAACATTACTGAACAAAAGCCTTGTGAAAAAAATTTAAGACTTGTTATGCAGTGTAAGATCACATAGAAATCTTTTTAAAAATTCTTATTTCTGAATTGTTTAATGATGACTAATTCTCCATTTAGACTATTTCCTTTTCTTCAACCCAAATATTAAAGAGTCACCACCAAAACCTGGCTATGCATTAAAAAATAGAGACCTGTATTTGCCAACAAATTCTGAAATTATCTATCCCAGGTACCAGACACTCTTAGTACTTCTGAATGTAAAACTTTTGTATTATCAGTGATTCATAAGCAGCTACATCAAAATAGCAGCTTAGTTTAACATTAAGTAATTTGAACAGAACTACTGAGCTGAATCAGTTAGTCCTTCATGTAACTGCTTTATCAGAGTGACAGAGACATCCCAAAGGGAACACAACTGCTGTCTCTCCCAAATCTCACCTGATTTTCACAGTATTTGAATTCATCTTCAAGCTTCAGCACTGTATTCTCTGATCACATCAAAACGTCAATAACAATAAAATCACTGTACATTTTTAGTCACATCACAATGAGCTTCATGGCTTTTTCATAAGCAGAAGCTGAATTTCTCTCTCCCTACACCAGCTTACCCAGCTGCTACCTGATGACCACTGGGATATGCTGGATCCTCAGTGTTCAGATCCCTACTTTCTCTGCAGATGCTTTGTAGGATCTTTTACCACAGAACCTTCCACTTTTTTCCTCCACTTTCAGATACCCATACAGCTCCTAGACACACTGACAACATGGACAGGCACTAACACCACCCTGCAAAAGAAGTGTTAAAGTTCTTGGGTTTTAATAATATTTTGAATTTAGGGTTCTTTGCTAGTGTTTTCACTGTTGCAAATAAATAAATAGAAAGGGGCACAAACAAAACATGAAATTATTTTGAAAGATGTGGTCTGAATTTTCGCACTACAGTGCTTTCTGTATGGTACATTTGTTGCACCATTACTGTTAATGTCCTGGAGTATCTAAAGGAAACACAGTATACACCTCCCAGTACAGTGAATTATACAGACAACTTAAAATTCAAACTCATCGACTTCCATTTCATTCTATATGGATTGTGTTAACTGACAGCCATGTGAGAGCCTACAAAGACGAACTCACAGCATTGGAAAAATCTAATCTGACATTGATAATAATTTGGAAGTCACGCAAACAATGTGGAAAACAGACCTGTAGTACAAGGGCACGGGCTTTCCAAACTTATCACTGTTTGTCCCTGATTCTGAGTCTCTGTCCTCTGACACAACCTCACCTTCAGAAGTCTAACACATTCTCAAAACAATCTGCATTACAATTAGTTTGCACTGTTAAAAAGGAATCCACTAAACCCAGAACATCTAAAAGTAAACATAATTCTTTCCCAAACATAGCTCATATTATCTCCTTTGGGATATAGGTAGGTCCTGAAAAAATTAATTTCTGGATCTATTACCCTTAACAGTATTTTCTGGGGATCTTAGATATCTTGCTTTACAGCAGTTAAATGCCACTGAATTTAATGTTATTATGTTATTTCTTTCGGTTCAGGAGATGAAATGGAACTGGAAAGTGAGCACACAACATTTCATAGGTCTTCAAGCTCTGCTGCCTCAGTCTTTCTGCTATTTGTAGACTCTCACACATCTGTAAATATGCATATGGTAGGTTATGGACATAAACAAAAAATCTCCCAAATCAGCATTGTATCTCCACCATTAGTTCTGAGATGGGGGCAGAAAAAAAAAAAGAAATGAAAAAAAAAAAGAAAAAAAAAAAGAAGAAAAAATGACTGTGGAGGCCTCTTCCCAACACCACCAAGAAATACCAATATACTTCTTAGTCTTAATTATCATGCACAGTCACTTTGGTAGTCCACTAAGTTCTTTCTTCTTTACCAGGAGAACAAAGCATGGATTCTGCCCCTCTGCTCTGCTCTGGTGAGACCCTGAATGGAGTGTTGCATCCAGCTCTGGGCTCCGCAACATAAGAAAAGTGGACCAGCTGGAGTGGCTCCATAGGAGGCCATGAAGATGCTCAAAGGGCTGGAGCATGTCTCCTACGAACATAGGCTGAGACAGCTGGGGTTGTTCAGCCTGGATAAGAGAAGGCTCTGGAGAGATCTCATTGCAGCCTTCTAGTACTTGAAGGAGACTTATGAAAAAGAAGGAAAGGGACTTTTATATGAACAATAGTGATAGGACAAGGGTAAACTGTTTAAAAATAAAAGAGGAGAAATTTAGATTACATATCAGGAAGAAATTCTTTACTGTAAGAATGGTGAGGCACAGGCACAGGTTGCCCAGACTGCTGTGGAAGCTATGAAAGTCCCATCCCTGGAAGTGTTCAAGGCCAGGCTGGATGGGGCTTTGAGCAGCCTGGTCTAGTGGAAGGTGTTCCTGCCCATGGCAGGGGGGTTGAACAGGATGAGCCTTAAGATCCCTTCCAATGCAAACCATTCTATGATTATGTGATTCTATGACTTTCAAGGGTTGCTGGCATCCCTGGAGACTGACAGTCAGCAAGATGGACAGAGTCATACTCTATCTGTTGTGGAATAAGTCCATACAAAATATCACTTAATGCCACTGCAGACATTAACCCATCACTTCCCAACACAGGGAACAGAAGAAGGCTTTACAGTAAACCTTAGGAGTTCAAGAAAGCTGTTGTGGGACAGCAGAACACTGCCTTCTGCTTCACAGGGTTCCTATATGTCTATTCTGTCTTTCTAGAGATGGGTGAAATTATGTCAAAAATATCACCCCACCAGCCCCTTGCCTGACTATCTAGTCTGTATTAATTTTAGGAATATGCTGACATTTTGCATTTTCCAAAGAAGCGTACCTTCTTCAAAGCTCATCTTTCATATCATCCTCCATGTAGTTGAAGATTTTATCTGTAAAGATTAAGCCCAAGAGAGTATAAAGAAGTTAGATTTGCTCATCTTTCAAAGCTATGCTGCTGGAGTTAAAACCAGCACTTCTGAGAGATACTATCAGCAGTCATCTCCCTCCACGTCACCTCCTGATAGGTACGTTTGAATCTATAGATCCCTTATAGAGAGAGATTTCAGTCCCATTTCTCATTATTCTATGTGCTTTAGGATATATGAACAGAGATTGGTAAGGAAAAAATATTTTACAGCAATATCGGTAGCAGAAGTACTTCTTATCTTAGTATATTGTATTTTGGTTTCTTCCATTCTTTATTCTTAGTGTTTGATGGCACAGTGAATCCTACAGAGGAAATAATCAAGGGGGTTGCTACCTGAAGGGTAAGTGCCTAGTGCCTAATTCTTTTAAACATTTTTTTCTACTCATGTCATTGTTTTGATTTTTTTAAGTAGCTTTTCATTTAGTGGCTTAACTCCTATCTCATTTTTTAGCATTAGGCACAGATCCATTGAAGACGAAAACAGTGAAAACAATGGAATAAAATTCACCATTTGTAATATTGATCAACATTTTCCTGCTTATTGCAAGCAGAATTAGAAACCAGAAATGTATTTAATCAGAATTCAATGCTTGGGAAAACTGAAAAAACCAAGTTGCTATGGTCAGCATGAAACAGGAAAAAACACCCCCTTACCGCTTACGCTGCTCATTTCACAAATACATTTGGTTACTAACACATCAAGACATTAATTCACATAAAGTCATATTGCCCTTCAAAATTCACTAGTAAGGCTCCTCCTTACTGACTCACCTTTTACTTTATGTTCTTTATGTCCTTTCAGACTTGCCTGTTGTTCCATGGGAACAATGTTCAGATTTAATCTGCAGCCTAACATTTATAGTAGAAAAAACACCTCTGGGCAAACTTTACTTGCACAAAGCACAGAAAACCTAATTCCTAATATCTGATCAATTTCCTTTCTGCCCTCACTTGATATTTCCTCACTGTTCAGATAAAAGCAAGATAGAAAAAAAAAAAGGGAGAAAAAAAGAAATCCTTCCATATTTTCCCTTTTAAAAACAACTGCTTTTCACAGCAAATAATAATAGCTCACCTTCCTTTCTGTAATTCACCTTTCCTGGCAGGTGTGGTACAAGTTAATGAAACAAAAGAAAACCGAAGTTACCTTAACATTAGTTATTACTCTAAAGGTGATAGAATAGATTCTAGTAGCCCCAAATACAGCACTTCAGAACAAAACCTCTAACATATTCTGGTTGCCTGGTTGTCATTTACTCTGCAAATACATTTAGCTAAACATGAAAATTAACAAATAGGTAATCTTATATAAAGCGTAGTAGAAGGAACTCCTGCTCAAGGAAAACCCTTACCAACAGACAGAAACCCCCATCATGTAACTTGAAGATTATCTCAATTATTAATAAATTGTATAAATGATGGGTAAGTCTTGATTGTTGTCAATTCTACTGGAGGTGGAGAGGTCTGTAGGTTTGTCATTTCATCTAGTGCTTTCTATAATTTGTTACTAAATGATTTTCATTTCTTGTAGATCAAGTCTTAAATACTTTCCACGAAAACTTTAAGGATCTTTTAAACAGCAAGGTATTTCAAAGCTAAGTTGAACTAACAAGGTTTATTTAACTGTGAGAAAACCATGCATAATTTATATTTTTCTTTTGTTACCTAAAAATATATCGCTTTGCTAGGGGTCATAGCATGACCAAGTATTACAATATTTGCCATCTGCTGAAAGTCAGTTCCACTGCCAAGTAATCTTAGCCATTGCTTAAAAATCAACTCAAGCTTGAAGGTACTCCATACTGTCCCAACCACACAACCTGAGAATGCAATGTCTGAGAATAGCATCTCCAAAATCAATCTCCAATGAGTATTACTGTCCCATTCGATATGTCTGTGGCACACAAGCTCTAATGCCCTTATACTTTCCAGCACATGAGCATGAAAGCCGCCATTTTTACCCATATGAATAGGATCTGGACCTAACTGAAGGTCATACAATGAATCTGGTAGAGCCAGAAAGAAATTAGAGCTCCTGTTTTTAAGACTACTGATTGTATCATCTAACAGGGAGCAGTTAAATATCAGCACAGCAAACGTTTCCCCGTATGGCATTGGCAATATTTTATAAAATGAGAGAAATGGAAATACATTATTGTTGAAAAGAGGGTACAGAGGCTGGCTTATAATCATTCTTCAGAATGTGAAAAACAATATTGAAGAAAGAAATGCATAACATGGAAAAAATCGAAGAACTACTGGCATTCCTACAGAACTTTACTTCGTGAAAGGACAAACTAATGTAGTACCTCCAAGTCAACTTTTGAATGCACTAACAGTTAACTTAATCCTACCAGCACAAGTGAGAGCAAGGATAAGCAATGCAGAAATCTTTAAGAAATTCACTGAGAATATCTCAAACCACTATTGCTCATTGTGCTTATACATTCTTAGAATCACAGAATCATTAACGTTGGGAAAGACCGCTAAGATCATTGAGTCCAACCATTAACCCAGCACTGCCAGTTCCACCAAGAAACCATTTCCCTAAGCACCCCATTGCAGTAATCACGCATGGGCAATAACTCTTCACTCCTTCAGGTGCAAAGTCAAAGACAAAATCCCGTTTATTGTGCAGTGCCAATTCCCTAAATACCCCCACAGAACAGGATATAACATCATGTAAACAGGAAGGATGTTCACCACAGTGTCTCCCTATCACCTGGAGCAGTGCACAGACATTGCCTATTACGGTAACAGGTAAACAATACCCTATAAGGTCACAAACTACAATCAGCACTTCTCACAGGTCCAGCTTTGTCCACAAGCCACAAACCTCTCTCCACCCATCCCCGGTGACCTGGATACAGTCCTAGGGTCACCTCCAGGCCCAGGAAAGAGGCTGTCTCTCCGGCCTTCCGGGCTTATCTCTCTGTCACCACATAGTGTAACCCAACACCCCATCTACCCATTTTTTGATTATTTCCAGGGACAGTGATTCCACTTCTTCCCTAGGCAGCCTGTTCCAATGCCTGACCACCTTTTTAGTGAAGAAATGCACAGGACTGCAGAATCCAAAGTCATGACCCCTTTGAGAAAGGAAGACACAGATTAAAAAATCTAGTTAACATTGCAGAAAAAAATGTATGAGACTTTCTTGAGAAAGCAGATTTTAGATTACTCCTCTAATGACAAGTGTTACATAAAGATTGTCCTGGGCAGCCTGACAGCCTTTGTTGGGGATGGCACGCTGCGTGTTGACTCACACGCCCGGGCTACCCCAGAGCTTTTGCGAGCCCCGACGGTGTCATACAGCATAACTGTGTGCAGCGAGGGAGGGGAGGGATGAACATTAGCAAGGAAGGTAGGAGGGAAGAGAGCAAGAGGTGCAGTGTGCTGAGATATAAACTTCATCCTAAAGCACTTTCTCACTAAAGCTCAGCACTCCTCTTTAACAGCCGCATGGCAATATGAGGGCAATACAGGAACTGGATGAGTAAATGAAGACTTTAAAGGAGGGCCCTGGAGCATCAGGCTGGCACTGCGCTGCTGCATCCTTGTGCTGGTTCCTATCTAGGCTGTTGAGGCAACAGTGGGAATAGTGTTGCACAGTGAGGAAATGGATGTACAGGTGGGACAACTCGATGTGCTCAGTGCTCTTTAAAACAAGAACTGAACCTGGTCCTGCTGCAGGTTTTAATTAAGTGGGAGTGAGCTGCATTTTCTAGCTAATGTGGCTCTTTTCTAAAGCAAATTTTGCAAGTGTCAATGAATCATAGAATCATGTAGATTGGAAAAGACCTGTAAGATCATTGCATCCAAGCATTAACCCAGCACTGCTAGGTCCACCACTAAATCATGTCCCAAAGCACCACATCTATCCATTTTTCGAACACTTCCAGGGACTTCACTGCTTCCCTGGGCAGCCTGTTCCGATGTTTGACCACCATTTAAGTGAAAAAATTTTTCAGTATATCCAATCTAAGTACAAAGTACATGACTACCAAGTTCTTTCCAAAGGAAAAAATATACTGAAGATTCTCTGCAAGAATTAAGGGACTGCAATATTCCAAGGGGGAGACATCTGGATTTTTTTTTATTTCATCTCATACTGAATAAATGCCATCTCTCTTTACTATGCAGCTATTTTTGAATCTTAATGAATTATCTGAGTGATAGCCAGCAGCTATATATGTTGAAAAATGAATGCATTGAAGTGATAAGATTCTATTTTAATATTTATGAATTTTAGGCTTCATAGAAACATTGAAATGTGATAAATATCAGTGAAAGTTTTTTCCGGTTGCTAAAACTGAGATTGGAATAATGTTTTGGATTGTGATCTATTCATCACATTTCAAAGGAAAACACAACAAAAATATCTAAACTGCTCTCCCTCCTCACAGGCCTACAGCAATAATGAATGATTTACAAGAAACTTTCCCAAGCTGAGAGCCACCAAACTCCTATTTTTTAAAACAATTGGGTTTTTTTTCTGTTTTCACTAGTCACCTATGCAAGAGAATTACAAGCAGCATTTATAGGGCTGGATAAACACTAGGGGCAGAAAGCTGTGATGTACCTGTAATCCAAGTTTTTATATTAAATGAAATAATAAAATGTATAAAGATTTTAATAAGATTTTGAGAGAATCCACTGGAAATGGTAATAACTTTCATTATAATACAATTCTGAGAAATCTCAACAGATACTTTAGCTGTTTTTGGTAGCCTTGTGCCCATACCATGATCTCTCCAGCAGCATACCCAACTTTCTGTCTCCCAGCCTCTCTAACCAGGACGATTAAATGAACCAGTTAAAATAATAATAGTAAAAAAATCTACTCTTAATTGCATTCCCATTTTGCCTTTTTTTAGAAATGGCTCATGAGCAACAGTGTGCAAATATATCACTGCTCATAGGGCTTGTGGGTGTCCCACCTCTCACAGCGGCAGAATAGTAATGCTTCCCAAAAGAGGTTATTATATATTTATGGAAAAGACAGATAATGGAATGACTCAATTTATTCGACTGCATTGTCTTCTAAACAGCCAGCTTAAGCTTGAATTTTGCAGTGCACTCTTGTGAGAGGTGTCTCTTAAGACCGAGCCTGGAGATCCTGAGGGTGCCTCCACAAGCCCACTCAGTGGCTAAAAACCCAAATGCCAAACCCAGCTGGCCATAAACTGCCTGTAGGACTGTAAGGTGTCTAAATGCCCAGAGTGTGACTCACCACCTGACCCTTTATCACAAAATTTACTAGGGCAGAAACCTCAGCTGGATTAGATTTACCGACAAAGATTTGAGGTCTATAATATGCAACAAAAGGTGATGGTTGCAGAGATGGAAATGACTTTTGAACAAATAAAGCTCCAATTTTTCCAGTGCTGTTGGAGACACATTCAGTCGACTAAAGAAAACAGGACCAGATTTAAGGTCTGATGCAGCACTCAGTGAAGTAAAAAACAAGACCTTTTATTCTTGCCTTGCAAAAATTAATTTTTAAACATTTTATAAACGTTGTTAGAAATATGCCTCTATAAATTGAATGTTTCCTATACAGCATAGGCTCATGAAGACTTGCTGTAATGTTCTCTTTATCAATTTTTATACTGAAGATAACTGGTATAACTCTGTCCCAAGGAATAGGATAGCAATAATATATACTTCCGTGAGATTTCCCCCAATCTTTCATTTTAGTATCATTTCCAAAATCAATCTGCATATGGTGTTGACAAAATAAATGTTAAACCAAACAAAGCAACTTCAGCACTATCCTTACAATAACTCCCTATTTGCAAACTATTAATGGTAATAACAATACCTAGTGTTTCTATACAACTGTCATTGCTGGAAATACCGTGGCTTTGTAACACTGAGACCTTTATATATTGAAACAAAAATCACTTACCTTTAATGATTTAATATTTTATTTTAGACAGCTTATTATATAGCTGTTATCTTAAATTTCTGACATCTGAGCACCCATTATACAGTCCCAGATTATCCTGCTAAGAGCTGGCTAATTATGACAGGAAAATTAACAAAAATGAATAAAAGTGCTACATTTTCTTCATCATTTAAAACCATAATCAGGACCAAACAAAGATGTCAATTTAATAGCACCCACAAATGACTACAGTTTGAATATTTTCCTTTCAAAATATTCTCTTCTTTATATTAAACATTAATTCACCAGGAAAAAAAGAATGCAGTAGTGTATAAACAGTGAAAAGCTTTTAAGAATGAAAAATTAGTATTTATCCAATGAAGAACCTTTACTCAGTCAGGAGAAGCACAGTATGACTAAGGAAAGGAAGAGAAAAAAAGGGGAATGATTAAATGATTTAGATCACGGTAATGTATAATTTGGTTTCCATTCAGTTCCATTTGCAAAGGCTACAATCCTTCTTTTTGCCATAGCTCAAAAAAGAATATTCTTCCTTGAAAAATAAATGTTATTATACCTATATTTTTTTTTTGTGCAGAAATGTACTGGGTTGCTAATTGCTGCATGCATTTTTGCAGTTGTTATACGGTACAATAAGACTGCTAGATAAAGCCCATTATTTGGTGGATTATAATAGAATCTAATTTATTTTTTATTTATTATGGAATGCAAAAAATATTATATTTTACTGCTACATTAAAAAATCATAGTCCAATTCTGTTTAATTTCCAATTAAGTGTACTGATAAGAATTGTTGGTATGTTAGTGATGTAGCATCTCTACAAATTAGAGGAAATGAGAGAAATTGAATACTATGCCATTTTTGCACATGAATAGAGATGATTTCCGAACATCACAGAAAATCCTCCCTGCGTTCCACTCACTTTTCTAACTCTCAACTCCACCTCTTCCAAAAAGTTTTGCTTGCTCTGAAGAAAGAAAGGTTTTTCTTGGTAGTCATGTCCTCAGAGCAAATATACATGAACAGCTGGTTTGAAAAGACAAATTTTAGCCAAAGGAACATTCTGAAGTGAAGGCCCCAGGTGGAAGAAGAAACCTCCCTGACTTTCAGAAATACATTATTAAAACAGCGAATTTGGTACTTTCTGCCATCTGACTCAACTGTTGCCAATGAATCCCATCCAAAATCCAGCCCTCAGATTTAATTTTTTGTATGGCTCACAGGGAATATAAACAAGCCGGGAATTTGTTCCCTTTAATTCCTGTTTGCTTCCACGGTCATGCACAAATTTTGGCTGTCCCATGAGTTGCTGGAGCATATAAGACAACTTTCAACCAGTTGAAGTCTCCTGCTTTAGCTGATGTTTTAGTTAAACACCACTGTTCACTGCAGCTGAGACAGGTTTTTCCTGCCCATACGGAAGGAAACAACATCTACATATGGGATATAGTATATATGGAAAATTGTCGATGCAAGACATAATTAATTACAACGTTCAACTCTCTGGTATTGATTTGCGAAGACTGGAGGCCAGGCATTTTCAGAAAAGGATGTCCAGTCCGGGAATACATTTCTTGCTTTGGTTTATAGAAGCCCAAATTTGACAGTTCTGTCTCCCTCCATCCATCAGACTTTGTTTGCCTGTCTCCATGAGTGGTAGGTGCAGATGAAGACAGAAGTCTGACTCCTGCAAGTTTAGTTTTCTAAGTGGCCTTTTTTCACACTTATTGCATGCCTTTTTCTCCAAGAACTCTATTGTCTGCCAGTTTATTACACTTTGAAAGGCCATGCTGAAGCACGGTGTCCGGGAGGACAACGTCTTGTCTTCATGCTGACATTACCTCTATTCTTGCCTAATTTTCCTGCCCTACAGTATGTCTAAACAAGAGCTTTCTACTTCGCTTTCTTAAGGCTGAGTTTGGCAATTCCAAACTATTCTGAAGATGTCTTGGTTACAAGGCATGCATGCTCACTTAGACTTAGAAACCTCAGTATATCCATTAGAAGATGGACATGGAACTGGCTGTTAACTTATTTTGGATCATGCCGTGTTTAAGTCAAAGGACTAAAGAGCATGTCAAAGTGGGATGGAAAGGTTTGAACTGCTTTTTATTCTTTTTTTTCTAGTCCAAATAAATAACACAAAGCATTCCAGACACCATAACATTTTGAAAGACTTCCTATAATGAAGCTCTTGCAACTCTTGCAAGCATATTCCTAATTTCCCAGGAAAGATGGCTCTTATCAAAACTAACCAGGGTGAGCTATGATCTGCCACCATGTCTCCATCCTGGATCAAGGTGCCAATAACCAGCTGAGAAACTGCTGAACAGCTCAGAATTCATATTCCCTGCCTTAGGATGCACCACAGGGAAAGAGGATCTTTTCTGCCATCCTGCTACTGCTATAAGCACAAGGATAGAAACACATATAATCAAACACAAGGCACATTGAACTCACTTCCTTGGTACAAGTACTATAGACTTTCAGTGTTTTGAACTTACCACCAGTCTTGGTGAACAGTATACTGAAGAGCAATATTGAATTTCCAGCTCAGCTCTGGCAGGACACATGACAGATAGAGTCCCATGTGGGGCACAAAGATGGTATGACATTGGAGATGGGCAACATGAGCAACAAGACAGAATTAGAAAGGCTTCATTGTCTTTCTGCAGAAAAACTAGAGATGCTAGATAGTGTAGCCTTCATGTGTGAAATCCAAGCGTGGTCATGACAATGGTCATTGCAGCCTGATTTGAAAATGGACAAAAAGAGGGGATAAAACTTGACCAGATAACATGAAGAAAACATACTGCAAATGACATTGTAGGACCCTTCATCTAGTAACATTTCTAAAGGAAATTAGATGGATACCCTAAGCCACAGCAAAAAAACCATTCAAGATCTAATTTCTGTGGTAGGAGGATGAGCTGCATGGGATGCCCCTTCTCTTCTCCAAGGCCCTGAGGTTTTCCAGTTCCCGACAATGCATCACAGCATCTCAGGAGAATGTTTCAAAGTTTTAGAATGACAGCATAACCCTCCTGGCTCTCAGAGCTCATTCCCCTGGCGATGTTTCAGAGTACAATTCCACCTCCAAGTTTCCTTACAGCAGCACAGGAGTCTTCTGTCTTTCGCATCTCCCTCTCACATGTTACTGCACCTTCGGTGATGCTGACTCAACTGTTTTTGCGCTAAACTAATTTTGTGAAATCTTCTGGGTTACATAAACCCTCCCCCACCCACTCCCCCCCCTTTTTTTTTCTTTTTGAACTGTGATCTGTTCCTAATTCTGATGAATCAGTAATTGATGGGGTAATAAACTATGGTGCATGTGGAGAGAGGAAGGGATAGTAGTGTCTGGGGGCAGTAAAGAATGGGAAACTCCAACCTGCTTTACCATCACGATGCCTCTCTGAAATCATGTTTTCTTTTTGAAGCGAAACAGATGAACAGAATATATTCTCTTTGGTTTTGAGCAGCCTGAGCATACAGATGGCACAAGAAACTGCAGGCACCTGCCAGATGAAACCCTGGGTGGGATTGAGACAGCCCCTGAGCTGTTCAACACTGCAGAGATATTACTGTCTGCTTTGGTGAGTATGCTCCAGCTACCTCAGTAACAAAGAAAATCATTAAAAGAAAGGAGGTTTAAGTACAGTCAGTCCATTAGTTTAAATTTCAGAATGATCTTATTCCACCAAAATTTGGCGTGGTGAAAAGGTGGAGGCATAGCTGCTACGCTGCAAGTGAATCCCAGGAACAATTCTGCTATTTACAGAATATCTACTCTAAAGAGTGAGAAAGGTGGGATAATTAACTGATATAGTACAATGCTATAAACTGAATTAGTCAGGGACGGACCATTTAATCCATTATTGGCATTAACTAAACCATATATTTTTATTGTGAGAGACATGAAGTTATGTTATGTTATATGTTTTGTTCTTTTATGCTATGCTATGTTATGAAAGATGACTGGACAGCTTTATGTGTTTTATGATAATTTAAAAAAAACCTGACAAAGCAATCCTGAGCTTACAAGAGGAGAATAAAAAAATAGCTGGATAGAGGTAGTTGTGGGGAATGGAAGGAAAAAGGACCTTTAGTCACCTGGACAGGCTACAGTCTTTGCACACCTTGTACATTTAATCTTCTGTCTTGTTCTTTGTACAACCAAAGGGGTTTTTTTTTCAACATGAGACTTAAGGAGGACTAATAAAATATCCCAATAATGGGTTCAACAGAATCAGCAGAACACAACCACACCTAATTCAATTAGGTCAATTAGACCTGCTCTATAAATTCTTGTTTAAAACTACGGAAATTGCTCTGCCTTTTCACTTTATACATGTAGTTGATAGCTACCAAAGACAGGATATTAGTCTAGGGAGATCTTTGGTCTTTCCTGTTACAGTGATACTCCTGGGTGTCCATAGAAATGCATAAATTAAGAACACCAAAACATTCCTTTTTCACACTGAAGATTAACTACAGCTTCTTTTATAAAGATTTTTATCTCCTGCCTTTAAATTAGCCTGGAAAGAAAAGTATTCATTTTCTTTTCTGCTCTTATGCCTTTGGTGTTATTACAACATTCCTTAAAGAAAGCTCCAAAGCCTTTCCACATTCAGTTTCCAACACCATTCCTTCATAACAATCTCTAACCAGGCTGCAAAGTGAGTGGAAGAAGATAAATATCCACAATTACTAAATGAGCTGTTGACAAAAACGATTGTTAGCTTTGTAACTGGTTATCATAAATAATTAACTCAGTGAACTGTTACCTGGTTGTAAGGAATTACTGCCACCAGATTCTTTCTGCACACCATACTGGTACTTAGAAGATGAGAATACAGGTCTGATCTGAGATGACAATTTCTGTTGCTGTTTTGTGTGTAGCTGAGATATAAATTACACCTTTCCTCCTTCATTCTGCCATATTTGAAAATGAAACAAATAAATGTCTAGCGAAAATAATTAAGCCACTTTCTCATTCACAGTATTTGTGGAATGACAGCCATTATTTCCATATTACCCTTCTTGCAAATATCATTCTTCCTGCTTTTAAGTATTCCCTGATTGTTTTCTGACCCTGTACCAATTTGAATGCTTCCCTACATTTGTTTTAAATATTTTTACTAATGTACCAAATATTTTGTTTGTGGAGATGAGTACTGCATAACCTAAAATCCCCTCACTGTTTACTTTCTTCTATCTCTCATGTCCAGGGACTTCATTCTTTTCCCTACCTGTATATATAAGTTGTTGATTTTGTACATGATCCAGAGATTATCATATTTCCAATGTGACCACCCAGTCATCCTGTTACTACTTAAAAAAATAATTCAATTCAGAAAAATCTCCATTTTCTGAATAATTATTTTCAATGAAACAAAATGCCTGTTATTAGCATTTTAGTTAAGATGTTACTTTGCTGTTTGTGCCACTGAGTTTTTCTATTTCCCTTTCTCACTGATTATTCAGGTGATTGCAAGCTGAAGATTTTGTGTTTCCCAAAATGTGGTATCCAAGATTTAGCTGGGGCACTGATCAATTCATCCATCTTTCCATGACATTTATTTCTGATTTTAAAAAATATCCCTAAATGGTCTTATTTCTTAGACCATTGTAAGGATATACTTTCCTTAGTTTTCGAGTGTATAACCTTTTACCATTCTTCTGTTTCTTATTGATTCTGCTGGGATGCTAATTTCCTTCTGTCTTTCACATATGGAAAATGAACAATAAACAATAAATATTCCACTATTTATTCTTTTTAATTAAATATTATAGGGAAAAAAAAGTACCAATGAAGTGTTCCTCCCTGTTTTTAAACAAATTGTGATTACCATCTCTAGAAGCTTTTCTAGGTTGTTTGGATTTATTTTTATAAGCATGATTTTCGTTTTTAACCAACTTTTGCTTCATTTTTCAGATTTATTTTTTCCCTTCTGTTGTTAAATTTATTCTGTCACACTTCCAGGATCAATCTCCATCTACTTTTCTTCAAATGAAATTATTTGTGCTTAGGTCTTTACTCTTTCTACAAAGGCAACATGCTGTATTGCTGCTCTAGATGGGTTGCATAATTCTGGAGTACTTGTTTAATCCTGAAACAATTATTTAGTTAATTCAACACCCCCTCTCCCACCTCCTTTAAAATGCTCATCAAAATAGCACCTTTTTCCAACACGTGCTCTGCTCAACTATAGTAACTATGCTCTGGAAAGAAACAAAAATGCTTTTTGTTTGGTCTCTGGGAGTCACAATCTTCAGTCATAATGGTGCATTACATTCCTGAAAAAATATTGGATTTTGATATATTTGTTATGAAGTTTCAGTTGCTTTTTCTCTATTTATGATGAATCTCCCTTTCCTCTTCTAACATAACATATATATGATTACAGCATCATTTCCAGTCAGGTTTGATAGAGCACTGAAATACTGAGCAAAACCAACTGAAGACAGACATGTCAATCACAAGTCAATCAAGTCATAGTGCCCCAAACCAAATAAAAATAAATCAGGAAAATACAGCACAGAAAATTACATCTTATAGACAAAGAACAGTTCATGCTCTGTTGACAGCCTGATTTTTTCAAGCAGTTTGAAAAACAGTATGGAAAAATACTTCCTACTGTAAATTGCAATATGGTAAGATAATTTCTGACTCTACTTATTTTATGTCAGGACAATTACTTTAAATTATTGATGTTGATGATTATGCAGGTCCATTTCTGATCTTGTGTATTTAATAATTTTAATTTCCTCAGTTCATTTGGCACATCAAGAAAGACAAAGAAATATACAGTGATACAGACAAAAATGAGGACATTTTTTGAACCTCTAATCAGAGTACTGTCTAATGCCTTCATTGCCCAGATAATTTTCTGAATTCACATGGACTGGAAAAGTAATGTGAAAAAAAATTTCATAATCTAGGAACTGAGGTAAAAACAATTTATTGTTACTACGACTAGGTCTTGAAGAGATGTCTTGAGAGCATTTTGTACAATTAGCAACATCATACGTTATTAAATCCAATGGAAACCTCTATTAATAGTGGTAAAAATACCTCCATGAAGCTTGGCAAAAGTGTTATTCAGCTGTTTAGGGTCTCGAATGAAAACATTGCTTGTGTACAGAGAATGGCTGCTGAATCATTATTGTTTCTTCTTTGCGGAAGTGGAATAAGTATGAAAAACCAACCATAATTGTCCAGTGTTAGGGTTCTTTTTCAACTTTCTTATCTTCTGGACTCTGATAAACATAATTCATAGGCAATTGCCTCCAATGTCTTACTGCCTCTGTATCTCACACCCTAATCTTACCTTACAAACACACAAGGGACGCGCTGCCTTGCAAGGGGCACATGCAGGTTCCAAGCACAGTAAACGTGTCAGCAGAGAACTAACCAGGAAACAAACAAGATACTACAAAACAGAAGCAATATGGCCTGAGTTTCTGCATTACAAGTCCCTGTGCTGCTTCCCTCTTCTATATGTCTGTCCCACAATGAAGATGAGGACTACAAACGTACAGATCCCATACACAGCTGCAGCAGAAGTGGAGAGAGATGGATACAGGTCCCGCTCCTGCAATAAAACTCACACATAAGCAAACCCTGCCTGTATTAAGGTGATCGTTTCATACTCCCTACATTGGCAAGTGCTTAGTGTAATTTAAAAACAGCAAAGAAAATTGCAGAACTCTTCTCCAAAAACCTCTTCCACACTTGTCCCAAATTTTCTGGCTCCTTGTCATGACTGCTACATGATATCAGCACCCTGGGGTCCTTTTCTGTCAAGAAGAGTCTTTATTCCATTTAACTAAATAAAGAAGCATGAACAAATGCACAGACACATGTCATAACATCTGCCAGCCATGACCTTGTGCAACCTCCATAATATTTTTTTTTAATGTTTCTATTTGCAGTATTCTTCATTTCACTCTCCTTGAAGGAAAACATCTATATTATGAACTAAATGCATTATCCATAATACAATGCTGTTCAAACATTTCATAGTTAGCTAAGTATTTTCCTTCCATATAAACAATATTAAACTCCCATGTTGGAACTAAGTGCTCTTCAATACCCTGTTGCTGGGTTTTTCTACTCTGTATGGACAGGTACTAAGAGCAGGGTGATTTTGCCTCAGTTAAAAATGGCCCATACCAAGGCAGTTATATATTCAAGCCATAGCACTTTCTCCTCTGTAATTCTTTGATTTCTACTTCTAACAGAGCTACCATGCTCTAATATTGACTGACACTAGCTTTAGACTAGTTAGAAATGTTTCCTGTAAATTCCCCAACCAATAGATGCAGGTTTTCATAACGCCAGAAGAGAGCTGAGTATGAACAGCTACTGCCAGCCCAAGTGCAAAGCTGCAATGGAAATCTTTTGTGTGTCCATGGCAAAAAAATAAAACTTCCTGACAACATCTTGCACCGTTTTCCAGTTATCACCGCTTTTCACAAGCCTCTGTAAGTTTCCAGAGGAGATAGCTGGATCAGGAGCTGGACTCCTTGGGGAGTTAGTAATGAGCTCTAATCCCTTTTGCATCTAAATTGCTTCTGCTGACTTAGTTAAAATTTTATTATTGTCCTGACGGTAGTGTTAACAGGCCCACCTCCAGCCCACCATCCTCACTTTTTTTTGTTTGTGCAGTGTCACTGAGACAGGTGAGTCAGTGAAACACCACCACCTTAGGGCTCCTTTGCCTTGACAACTGCTCTGGCTGCCAAAATAGCAGGTACCTCCATCCCACTGTTACATCCTGCTGCTGTGGGGCACCCTCTGTTTCCATCAGATGAGCTGTGTTTTGGGCTTGGGCTGCTCAGCTGCTCCCTACGGGGTGGGCAGTCTCCCTCTGTGACGCTCACTGAGCACTTGTACAGTGCAGTTTATGTGAATGGCAGATTGACTGCATAAAGCATGTGCAGGTTTTTAAAAGCAGAATCACAGTGTTAACGTTCAGAATTGGTAAAAAACACCCCAAACTTGCAGTTGATAAAACTCCACATTGCAGAATAATCCCCCTCCGCTTCTCCCTACTCATACCAATTTCCTTGTTCCTTTCTGATAAACAAACACATCTCAATATAACAGCCTAACAAACACATATGCAGGCAGACAGCACAACCCCCTGAGAACGGATTATTTCCCCAAAGAGTTACTTTGTGAATGATGTGTCTGATCACATTTCTGGACGTAACTGCTGTGCCAGCTTCTTGAGGCTGGATAACACTTGAAAACCTGATCTCAGGTAAGCAAAGGTGTGAATTGACCCTGTTCAGAGTGGTACCATGATCCTGGTGATGCTCAAGGCCAGGGGAGTGGCAGGAGGGTTGGAATCTCTGGTCCCTCTGTCCCACAGCCATACCACAGCTGAAAAGATAAATGCTTTCATCATGCAGTTACTGCTCAGAAAATGGATTTGATTTCTGAGCAGTAGAAATTGTGCCTTGCCAGCAGAGTATGACCCGCCCATTGTTAGCCCATATCAAGGAAAAGTCTGTGAGTTTTAAAAAGCACAAGAAAATTTAGAGGATTTAGGTTGAGCAGAAATGAAGTCTTGGCTGTTTTTGAGAAAAATCTAACTCATCTCAGAAGCTTGCTACTTCTTTTCCTTGTTATCTCCTTGTTCTCTCTTACGTTCTCCACGCTGTAAAAGGCAAAAAATCAGCAGCACAGGGTTTCTGTGTCTAAGCCAGACTTGTGGTCTACAGCAAAAGAAAGTCCATGCTGGGAAAACAATGGCTAATAACACTTGTGAGACAAGTTGTGTCAAAACAAGCGACAGATGCCAATCATTAAGAGTCCAGCTGAGCCTCAGCTACAGAGTTAAGACCAGAAAAATTCTGGAGGAGGGCTGAGGACAATAATATCTTTTCACAGGGACCACTTTGCACTGTTGGCAGCTGCTAAGCTCGTACGAGTAAATCTGTCCCTAAGCACATGCCATGTGGATTGTACAGTGTGAACACGGGGCACACACAGGTGCTATGCAACTTCAACTAAAGTAATCTTTATAATAAAATAATGCTTATTTTAGACATGTATTAATTTTCTTTTTAAATCATAGCAGGTGCAACAACCTGTGACTCACCAAAGCCATCCCACGATGCTCCTGTTGCCCTGGCTTTGCTCATCCTTCCTCCATCACAGGCAGGTGTGAGATCTGAGGGGCTGTGAATGGCTCTACATCATTTGTTTATACAGCACTAAGACAAATTTTGGGATTTGGTTCAATGCATTACACCATTGTTCGATACATTTAAACCACACCATTAAACAACTGTAGTGGTGTGCAGACAAAGCAGTTGGGAAACTTGGTCAACACCGGAGAGGTTATATTAGAAAAGGAGCAAGCTCCACATAGAGGAGATGTTGAGAATCAGCTACACCATCTGTAAAGTTCACATTCAGCTTGAATTAAATTACTTTTAAGTAGACCTTTGAGTTTGTAGTTTCAGAAACAAAACTAACGATACTCTTTTTGTCACGAAGAAAAGCCAGTCACACGCTGGGGCCACAGACCTTGGGCACAAACAGACGAGAGCTGGAATGCATAGTTCAGCTGGTCCATCCTTCTGCCACAGCAGCACTGTTCTGAATGACTGACTCCCATGTTGATGTGTTCATAAGAGATTCAGGTTTGCATGTCATTAGGAAGCCCTTTGGAAACACATGTCTTTTAGGATACATCCTACCAGAAGAAGCAATAGACACAGCAGGAGAAAGTTTAAGAATGTTAAATCACAGACAAATAATAAAGGACTGTGCCAAATCAGGAAAAACAAAGAGAAGTCGAAGCAGAGGATTTGGAATAGGAGGCAGAGAGAACAGAGCAGAAGAGAGGTGAGGTATAAATCTGTGGGCAAGTAGGGTCTGAGGCACAGAGAATACATAGAACAGACATATACCCTGAGGCCAGATATGCAGAGAAAATATGCGATAGAAACGACCACATCTTTGTCAGAAGGGTTTTGCATCAACACCCAGCCCAACGCACACTCAGTGCACTGGAGAGAGAACGAGCCACTGAGCTCTGACCCATCCACATTACAGCTGGATACAGTGCCAGGATGGAGAGGTTTGCAGAGCCAGAAACACGCATCTTCAAACAAGATTTGAATTTTGGAGGCAAAATGTCTCAAATTGGAACTGAAACTAAACTACTGAAGAAAAAGAAATACTTTTCCTCTTAAAGTGTCAGACTTGATCCTGAAACTGCTGAAGGCACTTGAGTTGAATGGTCTGCAGGAATTGACTACTCTGAGTAGAGAGAGATAGTATGGGAATAAGGGAATCGGGAGCCATAAATTCTGACTCCCACATGTAAAAGCAATTTTCCTAATTTCCAGCTGTCATATAGAGTTTTCAAAAAGCAATTCTGCACAATTGACATTTTCTAATAAAACCTAATCCACAGAAAAGTTATCAACCAGTTTCTACTGTCTCATTAGAAGTAGTAATAAAGGCAAAACAGAACCCTCCTAGAAGACTGTGGGGAAAACAAATAAAATAAGAGTAATGAAGGACTTGAATGAGTTAGACGTAAGGATAGAGACAATAAAAAGAAGCAATACATCAAGGAAGAGATCTGAGAGCACAAAGCAAAATTGCATATTTACATAGGTAGAGGACTGCTAGAGAGAAAACAGTTCTTGATTAGACTATAGGATAGAAGAGAGGTCTTGATTTGAAATCAAGAAGTAAAATTATGCATGGAAAAAGCACCTTGTATAGACATTTTGGTCAGGTATTCATTGATGTGTTTAAACAACTGAGTCCCAACACAAGAAGAATAAAATTGAACACTTTAGATGTAAATACAGGAAGTGTAAAATGGAGCCTAAACAAATAAAATAAAATAAACAAGATGCAGCAGTATAGACCACAGAACAAGAAAATGAATTTAATGTTGAACAAAAGATTTGAATACCCAGGGTGCAATTATACCTAAGCAAGATTTCTAAAGGCCACTGCAGTTCAGTGCTGTCAAATTCTTGCCATTTTTGCCATTTTCTTTGATTCTACTCTCAATTAAACAGAGAAGAACCAAGCCTAATTAAAAAATACTGGATTAAGAGCAGCTTTACCTCAAGGATGAACAGAGAAAAGCCATAGTATTTATCAAAGGCCCATTAAAGAACTCAGATGATTTATTCCTCCAGATTTAAATAAAAGAAGATATGCTTAACTCAATACAATGAGCACTATCCTGTAAATCCATCCTTTTACAAATCTGTAAAAAATCAGGATACAATCAAAAAGAGATGGAAATGAAAACTGAAGAGAGAAGAGGAAGAAAATAAAGACAAGAACAGCCACGCAGCATCTAGATGCAAAATTCTTACAACATGTGATACGATATTGATCTCATCTTGATAAGCAGTAATAAATTCCTTTTCAAACTAATCACGAAGCTAATAGTGATAGAGTTTATATCTAGAACACCAATTCAAGTATGCTCTGCCATGTAAATTGTTTTATAAAATTATGAAACCAAAGCTACAAAAAATATTCACTTAAAATCAAGTAAACATCCGCTGTAGTGACCATAACCCAAACATTTGCAAGTGCTGGTACAAGCACTTGCTTATCAATCACAAGCAGGAGAAACAGCCAGTGAATTAGCCAGATTTTGGTCAATAAGTCAAATGATTACTTTGTACTCGTTGCTTACTTTTGGCTAAAAGATATCACACTGGGAAAGTTAATTGAATTTTGTAAAGCACCATGGTTCAAAAAAAGATCAAATTGTTCTTTAGAATTAAGCTATTTTTTTAGGTCATGACTTTGTGCTTTCTTCTTAAATGCAATGCACTCTAAGAAGCAATTGTTTTAAAAGAATGATAGGTCAGTGATTGAACAGAAACTCAGAAACAGAAAACACAAATTCATACCAAGGAGGAACATATAGAATACAGAGACCAAAAGAAATGAATGTGAGAGAAAAATCACCATAGAAGGCAGGTTTGTGTCTAAGCTTGTTTTTTTTGTTTTTGTTTTTTTTTTGTTTGTTTGTTTTTTTGTGGGTTTTATGTTTGTTTGTTTTTTCCACAAGGTAAATATTGATTGAAAAATCAAGTTCAGAACTGGAATAATAATTAAAACTATTATTTTGTTATTAGGACAAGACTATTGCCAGAGCAAATCATACAAACTCAACTGAAGAGTCCAATTTCCACCACTAAGATGACTAAGGGGCAAGTCCATATCTATAGGAGAAGGTTCTACACCTATATATGCCAGAGATACTGGTCCAGGGAGTATTTTCTGGCTTTTAGACCAACTGATGCATGTTCATGAGGGTAAAATGGTTTGACTGTTTAAAATGTCGAATAGCAAAGCCACATCTTTTGAGCTAATGCCTAAACTATGGCCAACATTTGTTTGCAAAGGTCTTTTGTCCAACCAAAAAATCGTTATGCTTTTATTGCATAGGGCAAATAAAGATCTGACTTTTTATTAGAGGCCTCACTCTCTAGTTGACAGTTGTCTTACTGAAATGTGAGAAGGAAACGCTTTCTTGTCACAACTGCATTGAGACAATCAAGGTGTGATGGCAATCAAGCACTGCAGCTCCTGCCCTGGTCATGGAGAACTTGACCTTGCAAAGAGCTGAGAGCCTGTTGGTACACGGGCTTGTAGCCTGAGCACTTAACTATAACTAATGGCTGCTCCTCTCCAGGAAATCCCTCTGGCCATCAGTGGGTGAAAGCCTGGCTTAAGAAATGTAGCTTTGGTAGTGGTCCAGAAGCAGCTGTCGACATAGTGAAGCGCAGATCTGCAGCTAACAAAAGCCACTGCACTTATAAAGCCTTCCCTAGGAGACAGATTAATTAGACCTAAAAGGACTCTTTTCTGGATCGGCAAAAACAGTTAAATAGATATTAATTTAATGGCAAATACAATAATTGACAAAATGACACACATTGTCTTTCTTAGTCTCTGGTTCGTCTCAATTAATGCTGACCTCAAAACAACCCATAGAAAAGGTTTCCTTTCACTAAGGATCAAAATCAGTTTCTCTCAAGTCATTGAAAATTTCTGTCTATCTCTTCTGAGTTTTATCTCCAGTAAATATCTGGACTAGTCAGACTAAAAAAGAAGGGAAGTATATAAAAGGCTATAATCTGAAACATGTTTTAAAAAAAAAAACCTTTGTGCTTTGGAATAATATAACAAAGAATACCCTCTAGGAAGATGAGCCTGCTGGTGAAATTGAAAGATTCAGAAAAAAATAATTTGCTCTATTATTTCCAAACAAAACCTACATGAAATAATGTTTATCTCTTTCTTGTATTTTTCTTTTTCTTATATTCATGAACACATCATATTTTTTCATTTGCTTTCCATCACCATCCTATTATTAGAAGCTGCATTTTAATTACTAGGACAAATTAATTGAAATTTAGTACAAATAATAGATAAAGCAATTTTCTACACAGCTTTTTTATAAATAATTTGAGATATGGGAAGTAATAGCTTTTTATTTTCTTATCTCGCTCCTATTGATTGCTAACGCTGTATGCTCAAGTAAAATGACCAGTTTTGAACTTTATATTGATTATTGTGCATTAAAGATTCACAGCCTAGACAGAAATAAGGGTGAATGCACTTAATATACCATAAATAATTTTAGATTATTTAATAGGAAAACCTAGATTTAATTTTACTTATTAAAAGCCTAAGCAACAATTGCCTGTTATGTATTAATGTTTTTTATTTATTTATTTATTGCAATTTTGTATTAATCTTAAAGAACTTTCCTGTAACCAAACACATGACAAGCCACTGATCACAAGAGCACCATCAAGAAATCCTTGCAGTCTCATGGCATATCTCCAAACATGTATATCTGTACATCAGCTCTGTACAATGATGAGATGCAAGGCTGGACTTAATGCCAGCAGTGACACTGGAATGGGATGATATCAGGGTAATTTAACTCATGTTTACATTTGTTGACTTGTTGAAAATTTGATCTTTATATTGTTACAAAAAATCAAATACGAGCCATGATTGTAACATGTTTATATGCTGCAATGAAAAACTTTACAATTTTGATTTGAAAGATACAATGTTTTTATAACATAAGAAGAAATTGGATCGATTTGTCTATAGGAAAAAGCCAGTGAAAGCAGACAGAGAAGGGGTATCAGAATTAGGAAAGAATTATGTGCATGTGCGTGCGTGTCCGTATGTCTCACATTTGGTCACATAACCCTTCTTGTACGCCCATGGGCTCTGTGAAAGACTGACTGACTTAGAGAAGTTTACGTGGTGATATCTTTTGTATGCACTTTCCCCATGTCACATTTGGTCACATTTGTCACCATATGACATTCCCCCGGGCTTAAAATCCTCTGCCACCCTATGTCCTCGACAGAAGCAGCCACGTCCCCCTGGACCGCGGCACAAGAACAGCAGCAGTGTGCTGGTGGCCAGCCCGAGCTCCCCACTGCACCAGAGCTCTACCCCAGCACTAACTACAAACGCGGCTTTGGACAGTCCCCTGGATACTTCACGCACTATCTGGAGGACCTTCCTACCACTTTCTGGCCCACGACACTGGGTGTCTGACACTGACTTCATACTTTCTTTCAGGGATTCTCTAATGCTTAGAAAAATCCATTTGGAATATCCACACACTGTTTTCACTGTTCAAGTCCTTGACTTTAACTGTACTACATGCAGGACAATCTGACATAGTTGGACAATATCACCTGACTGCTCCCTTGGGATATTGGGCTGTCTTTGCTTATTTAGTGCTTTCTGTCAGCTGTCAGAGACACCCAGAATTTTTGTGTTTTTACAGTGCCTTACTGCCAGCTGTAAGTGGGCCTTTCAGGGACTAGAGCAGTACAAAAAATAATCCTAAATTCAATAAAATACTGCCCCATCAATGAGAACTTCAAAAGTCCCAGCAACCTTTATCACAAACATGAAGAAGTAAATCTCCCCAGTCAGTAAGAATACAATGAATACTCTAGAAATTTATCTCACTATTTAATATCTAAATTTCTTACACAAAAGCAATTGAGGACTTCTTAAATAGCATTGTATAATAATTCCCAGACAAAAACTGCATTAAGATAAAGTTACAATTGAACATACATATCAATAATTTAAGGTAAAATACATTACAGGGATATATACTTAGCCTCAAGCAAGATTTACAAACCTCAGAAGTTTACAGATCTGGTTATAGTGAAAAGAAAAACAAGGGAGATTAAAAATTGGAAATGTGAAAACAGCTGCCTCAGAACAGTGAAATATGCCACTATGAGAGGCAGCATGCCTTTGGCATCAGACCTATTGAAAATATTCAGTTTTCTAAAGAGAAACATTCCTTGTGTAATTCTTTGAATGAAAATATTATATAGCAACCTCTATTGAAGAAGGCACTCAAAAAATCTGGCTTCAAGTATTAAATAATTGAAGAGATTTATGAATAAAACTGTTTTATAATTATGTTTACTTATGAATTTTTAAAAAACTGTTTATAAAGTAACTTATGTAACTTTTAATAATACATTGCAGTCTTGATATAGAAATGAAGTGAAATCTCAGCTTTTGTCATTAAAACTCATCTCCTTATGGAACAATTAGTTGTGTTTACAGACTTTGTTAATTTTTTTGCCTGGAAAACATGCAGACTATACTATCGTGTAAACTAAGGGACTTAGGACCCCAGGTCACATGAAATAAAAAGATGTAGGGGTCCTGTATCATCTGAAGTTATAGAGAGATTTTAAAAATTGCACACAATTAACTGAAAGCATGAACATAATGAAACGACTTAAAATCATGAATTATACTTAATTCAGGACTCTTGTCACCAAAATACATTGCAAACCATGGTGTTCACAACCATTATATATGCTCAAAGACAAGCCAAACATCAGCTCACTCACGTAGTGCATACTAAAGATCAAATAAAAGCCTGGCTGCCCAGCAGATCTCCGAGTACTTTACAAATGAAAATGGACTGATACAACAATTGTTGAACATGCACAGATTCCACTGAAGTCACAAACTGTATTTTAGGATTAAGCCACAGTCAAAAAGCCTGTTTTTGCACATTACTCACTAGAAGACCCCTTGGCTTCAAGACCTAGTGAGCTCAGCAGGGATGCTTCGGTGAATGGGAAGTACTGAACAGGCTTCTCATCAAATTTCACAATGATCTTATAATCATGCTCTAGTACTCCTTGCTACATCACACCTTGTTTTACAAACAATGCCATATAAAGGACCAAAGTGATCTGCAGTACCATAACAGTAGAATAACCTAGAGGAAAAAGGCAAAAAAAAGCCCCAAACCAAAAGCTTGATAAGCAATGCAAATGCAAGTGGTAGAGTTAAGCAGAACCCACGATGCCTGGTTGTCAATCTTATGCTTTAATCGCGAGGTCAAGAGGCCCTCTTCTGCTGTCATTGTCACAACAGACCATGAACTGAGAGTGAAAATCTGTGGGGAAACAAGGAAAAGATGTGAAAGCACCTCTGTGGGCTTGGAAAAAAACCTCTCACAGAACTCTCCTTTATAATAATCACATTGGAAGAGTGGCGACTCATGTCTTACATACAAAGTTCCAGATTCTTCTGAAGTACAGGAAAAAGTGATCTTTTCTGCCAGGGATAAAAGCCCAGGCCATTTCTGCAATGAAAAGGAGGAGGAAGAGAGAAGGGGCAGAGCTGGGATAGAGAAGAAAGGGAGCCCCAGAGAGCCAGGCTCGCCCTTCCAACCAACAGCTGAGGGACACTGATCCCTTCTATGAAGCTGAAGGCAGCTGCCTGCATGGCTTTCCAAGGCCCTGGAAAAAGCAAAACAGGCAAAAGGGTTTTGCAGCCCTTTCCCTCTGCAGTGCTTTCCCTCTGCAGTCCCAGCTCACTGCCTGCTCCACGCTCTAAGTCCCCTTGTTTCCATAGCCCAGTGTAAAATTTGTCATTTGTGTTAGTGTTTCACTGGGGCTAACTTTGAAACTGGTTATGCTCCCCTTTTCTCTGGAAATAGGAATAGAAAATTGAACACTGCATTCTCTCATATACAGAGTTTGAATTTGAAACTATTAAACAATTTAAATCCTATTTTCTTTTTGAATATATTTACCCACCTTTTTATTTTTTTAACACAGCCTACAACTTTCTTGCTGGTAGCCATTATTTATCTGGACGTTTCATAGCTTCCTATGACCTCGTATCTAGTTTTCTAGCCATTTTATTTTTAATTTCACAGGCAGGATTTTAATACATTGTCTACTGCAGCCATAAATCACTTAAATGTGTTAGAAATCAGATTGTTCAATAATTGCCATTTTATTTACTATCCTGATGTAAGCAATTTAAATATGACTCAGTTTTCAAACTTAGAAACAATGTAAAGAGACTTAGGAGAGAATGCAGTACAAGTGCAAACAGCAACCAGCAGTCATTGTTTTCACTTCCATTAGTAGTAATGTTTTCTTAAAAAAATTTCTAGGACACCTTTGTGAACTGAAGCACTTGTGACTCAATGGACGTTGTTAAGGTCTCAGTATTCTCAGCTCTCATCTTGCTGTTTTCCAGATCGAGAAATGCTAAAGGAGAAATGCTTCCATCCCTTGGAAGTGGTAAAAGGAGCTGAGAAATATGTTCTGCTGCTGTTCAGCCATCCTTGGTTAATAAATACACTGAGAGATTTCAAAGGCAAAATCTCTCCTCAGTACAAGACAAGAGACTGCAGGTAGACCGTCAGGGGGAATCTACCCATGCGACAATGTTTCTTCAGAGAAGTTAAAATTCTGTTGTAAGAGGCAGAGCAATAACACCAGTGGTAAATACTGACTTTTATATAGATGTTTTTTATCAGTCTCTTACCATAAGACTCATCTTAAGAGACAGCACAGCATCACACCTGGACCTTTATTCACACAAAAGAGAAATACCAACCATTCGGTTACTGCTTTTGGACCCAGATTTGGCCAGCCTAAAGCCTTCCTGTGCTAAGCCTTTCCTACTGAGTGTATTGGCATTGCCAAGGAGAGAATATTAAAAATAATCGTATTTTTACATTTATATATATTTTCTACCACATACCACTATACTTATAAAATTTTTACATGTACTATATTATACAGTAGTAGTAGGCACACTGGCAGGCACATTGACTTTAAGTCACCTGAATCTGGGTGAAAGGGATTATAAATAAATATATAAAATCTTTATCTTATAATATTGTTCACTTTCTCAGCGGCCTCAGATTTTCCCATGCCTCTCTATGACACCTACAGACTTACTTTGAAACATCATAGAAAGATCTCTGACAGAAGCATGTCTAGAAATGCAATGCAACTTACAAAGCATAAACTCAACTTTTTTCCTGATGGTGGTAATCTGCACTCCTTCTTCAGAAAAGCACGCTTACCAGAAATGATTTCTCTCCCTAACTTCTCCTAAAATGATTGTATTTCTGGCACTCAACTGAAAATATTCGCATTTGGAAAATAGTTCTGCTGTGCTCCTACACTTCTACTTTGCTCTAAAGGCTAAGCAATGAGACATCTTGTGGGCTCCTGTTTAGGGGATATCCTAGGAGAAGTGACCACAATTTGAGAAGCAGAAAGTGTGGATATGAGATACTCCAACTTTATAACACATAAGATAATGCAAAAGCACTTTAAAATGGAAATAATTTGTACTTTTTCTGAACTACTATGGTTTTGAAGTGAGATGTTTCATTTGGCAGATGAACATTTCCACGGGAACCAGATGGATTTGTGAAAAAGACCATTTAGTAAAACTCCTTGATTTTCCATTATGAAAGGATTCAAGCAGAAAACAGATGACCACACTCCTAATTTCCTTGAAAATAGCTTGGAGGTGAAGCCCCAGATCGAGCCAGGCCTGCCCCTAACCCACATGCTGGACTGAGCTCCTTTATTCTAGAACTGATGATGCTTCATTCCCAGTACCTTAAACTCATCTCATATAGTCACTTATTAGACATAATGGATGCAATTTTATCTGAAATAAAATATTTATGGGTAACGCACAGACAAGACAGAATATGGCAGTTACTGTGCTCAAGATAGACAGCATTTTCCTTTGCAGCAGTTATTTCCATCATGCTGCAGGTATTACTTCTCTTCTTGGGTTATTTTATGACAATCCTAAACAGATAAAGTTTTTGAGTAATGTCATTAATTTATGAATTCTTTATTCCAATGCAGGTTGACTCCTAACATTAAAACTTAACAGTTTCTGTCCAATAACTAACACTTACATTGCTCTCTCTTTACTTTCAAAACATAATTACTGTCTTACTTTCTGATCTTTAAAGGTGGCTGAGCTGTTTAACAAAATAATCAGAATAGAGTTATGCAAATTCCAGGACAGAGGTAGTACCCACTGCTTGTCAGAACCTCTGCTATCCCTGTGGGCCTGTTTGGTACATTTTGCTTTCGAATTTTTGCAACCACACACTGCAGAATTTTACATAATTGCTGAATCCAAGCCAAGAATGATAACATGAACTATCTTGTGGTAGTAAATACTGAGATAGGCTTAGAAACAACTGAGAAGGATTAGAATCATAGAATGTCTTGGGTTGGAAGGGACCTTAAAGATCATCTGGTTCCAACCTTCCTGTCATGGGCAGGGACACCTTCCACTAGACCAGGTTGCTCCAAGCCCCATCCAACCTTCCAGGGATGAAGCATCTACATCTTCTCTGGGCAACCTATGCCAGTCCTCACTGCCCAACAAGTATAGATTTTTTTTTTCCCTATCATCTAATCTAAACCTGATTCAGTTTAAAAAGCAACTAGCAACCCATCATAAAGAAGATACTTACCTTACACTGAGTAATCTTCCTTTATAAAGAGGATAAATTTCTAAGACAGATGCCAATGTTCCGAAGTGCAGGGCATATAATTGCAGAGAAGAAAAATAATGCAGGTACATTAGTCTTGGGACACAAGCTGGACTGGCTGTGTATTACCCTCCAAGCCATGTAGGCAGGCCATTCTGATTCAGACATTGCTTTGATAGCTTGTATCAGAGGCTGTTCGAAAAGTTAAGGAGTTGGGGATTTCCACAGAAAATCTTGCACAAATACACACCTACACATGCGCAACTCAATTGGAGGTTTAAAAGAGAAACACTGAAAAGTAGGCACATACACATACACACATAAAAAACCTTCTTACAATCGGCACTGAGGTGCCCAACTGCACAAGAAAACCTCCAAAACTCACTTCGCTTTCAAATAAAATGACAGAACAGCCAAAGTATGAGGCTTTTGCACCTCTCTCCCTTGTACCCATTTCACACTCAGCCCCCGTTGCCAAATGCCTGTCTCTGCAAGTCAGGGGATAGCCACCAAAATCCACACCACTCTGAGTCTCCAAGAAATTGAAAAATTCTTGTCTAGGAGGCATATGCATTAAACTGAAACTAAAGAAACCTGACTGACTCGTAACATGCTTGTTACACATTTCTTTGTGTATTTAGGCACCAAAGAGCAACAAGAATTAAACTCAATATTCAGAAATGCTGTTCAAAGTTTGTAAAACCTGAATCTTCTGCATAGCTCTGATCTGCTGTGTGTAAACCATTTTAAAGCAAATGTGCTTATAAACTGAAGTGCTAAAAATAATTATTATAAGTGCTAAAAGTAATTATTGCTTGGGTTAGTCTCACGTTTCCCTTGAAAACTGCAAAAGGAATTAGAAAGTCATAAGAAAGTACTTCAAGATGTCTGATAACAAACTTTACTGAAAATTGACTTATGCCAGACTTTTATGCTCATGTTTAAGCTACAAAATAGAACTAAATTGAATTTTATGAGAAGTGACCAGTCACATAATTCAGATCAGGATATTTCTATTTCAGAGCTTAATTTGAATGAATGGCTTAGAAAACATTGACTATAATATTGTTGAAACCATCTTCAACCCTGAAACCAGGGGATAAACCTACTTTCTGTTCAAGATACTAGAGCTTCTAAAAGAAGATGGATTCCCAGGTTAAAATATATGGAAATTTTAACTTTGTAGATAAATGAAGTTGTATCTTTAAACACTTCACATTGAACTGTAGTTAATATTTAATTTTAAAAATTCCATTTACTTCAGCATTCACTTCAATTTTTAATTCAGCCATCATACAGTAACCCATACAGATGAGAGAGGGTAAAATCAAAGATAATAGGTGTGTTTTTCTCTCATGTAAAGATTTTCCTACTCAAAATTAATATTGAAAAGAGGGGTTTTTTGAAGATGACATGACATATGGCATTATTTCAGTGACTCTGCAGTTAATTAAGTATTTTCAATGAGTCTATAATGAAGTATTGAGATTGACAATGAAGTCTAAATCTGATTCTTATTTCTCTTGTCAGCTGCTGTCTTAACAGCCATGAAAAGGCAAGTAACGTAAGAAAGAGTGACGTAGATCAAGATAATGGAAAAAGGGGAATTTATTGTAGAAGTAGCTCGGTAGCAAAGATTTTCAGGGGCATTGAGTTGACTTGCTGAAAAATAGTTTTATCCCAGGCACAGCTTAGTGTGCCATCTGAAGCTGTTTACCTTCTTACTTACCCTTCACACACCTGCAGTCTAAGAATGTGTGGAAGATGACAGCTGTGGTATCCCTTGCAGACGTCCTTTGCAGCTCTTAAAATCTGGCCCTGTGGATCCCAGATTCCAGTTTCCAGTGGCTGCGTGTGCTTATATGTGTGAGTGTGTCCACTCAACAGAGTTTCTGTTCTTAACAATGCCCTGGTCACCTAGCCATACTCAAATCAGTATTTTCACTTTCACTAAAGATCCCACATATTACCACTCTCAGCAGGCAGAGATCAGAGCTAGGAAGGCGCATGGAGCAGGGTAACTATTCACTGTTGTAAGCGAAATCCTTAAAGAAGCTGTGGATGCAAGTGCAGCACTTAGGAGTAGATCTGAGTAGATCTTCCCTCTACCTCTTTGTCCCTTTCTATTTAAAAGTGCACACTTTGTGTTTCATTTCTCACACTCTGCTGTCATTCTCGCCCATAGGGAATAAATTCAAATTAACCAACCAATTATCTAGAATTCATTATCTTGCAATTTCCTATCTTGCCTTGAAACTCTTAATTTTGTTATTTTTCTACTGGAATCACAACTTTAAGTTGTCCGTGATTTTCCCCATTTTTCTCTCCCTCTGTTAAAATAATGACTGCGCTAACTTGCCTCAAGAATCATTCCTGAGAGAAACTCCTGGCTATCAATAAACCAAAGGCAGAGACATCAATGAGTTTCTTTCTGGCTTCATTAGTGGTTCAGCTGTTGAGCTGGGGAAGGCAATTTGATGTCTGCATAGCACTTCCTAGCAGCTGCTTTGCAGGGACAGCAGAAGAGGTCTATTCATCTTGCCTTAGCTTTGTCCATCCAGTCTAAGTTAGTCATCAGTGTTCCCTCTACAGCTGGTAAGAAGAGACTCATCTTATCAATAAAGGCTGAATGACCTCAGAGAAAGTTACATCTTGACTGAGAGACCTCGGGCAAGCAGCTTAGCCAATGGCCCCATTTAAAGAAAACATTACTCCTTTTTTGTTTGTTTTTGCCTAGCTCTGTATTATAATTAAAAGCAAATCCCTGTATGTGTCAACAGCCATAAACTTTAAAAATACAAATCATGAAAGACTGTCCCTAACACTCACTGAGAATTTTGTGCTGACAGCACTGGGCTGAGAAAATCCCTGATATGGTGTTTTCTCCTGTGATATTTACCAATGCCAGCATAACAGCTGTCACTTTATGTCAGACTTGCTATGAGATCTCCAGAAGCATGAGATCTCCAGAAGCAGGCACTAATCTCTGCATCCTTTGGGAAAACTTCATCCCTTTGTATCATAGAATCAGTCACAGAATCACAGAACGGTTTGGGTTGGAAGGGACCTTGAAGACCATCTCGTTCCAACCTTCCTGCCGAGGGCAGGGACACCTTCCACTAGACGAGGTTGCTCCAAGCCCCATCCAGCCTGGCTTTGAACACTTCCAAGGATGGGGCATCCACAGCTTCTCTGGGAAACCTGTGCCACGGCCTCACCACTTTCTCCCTTGATGATGTTTTGTAAGCAGAAAAAGGGACACCAGAAACAAACTCTCTCTTTAATTTGTCTCTTTCTAACTGAACAGTGACACAAATGCACTTTGGACTTACAAGATAGATTCAAAAGCAAAACTACTTAATTTTTTTCTTTTCAACAGATTCAAGAGAAGCTCTGCAGGAAACACCAGGAGAACACACTTTTAATTTCAAACTGAAACATTTTACTAGCTCAGTATTTTTACATAAATTACTGCAAGGAAAGGTTAAATTTTAGTGTTCATATTCTCTGGGGACATAAGCTGAATACACAAGGATTGTACAGAACCTATATTTTATTATTATTTTAAGCACATGAGCATTGGTGATATTGACTATATTGTGGAATGTCAGCCAGTTAATGAAGTACTTTGTATTTTCAGTCATGTCTCTACATGAAGTAATTCACTCAAAGGCAGAAGAAAAACAGGTTTCTAGAGAGTTTCTGAATTCTAATATAATAAAATGTGTAAACTATTTGGATAAAAATATATTTTTGTGAAGAGTCTTCAGCGTCTTTAATAGCCCAATCACCCAGGGCCAACTATGAGTTATATAACAGCCTCTAAAGCTGAAGTTTTTCAGTTACTAGGAAGACTAGGAGAGGCAGTGGCAATGGGATAGGACAGAATCATATTAACTGTAAGAAAAGAAGGAAGGAAAAAAAATCTGACACTGAAGGTAACTAAAAAGCAAAAAAACAGAGAAACAAACCATGTCTTTGCAAAGTGCAAACATCAATAAGAAGGAAAAGAGAACACATTTTAAAGTAAATAGATAGCAATAAATAGGAGCTTCTCAAGTCATATGATATATGAAAGGATTTCGCTGTGAAAGAATTAAAATAGAAAAAATGTTGGTAAGACTTATCACTTAAAAAGTAAAAATTGAAAGCAAACACAAAACATCTTTGGCATGAAATGCATTTTTTTCCAGATGAAAAGCACAATAAAAATTTGAAAGAATAAAGAGATTGAGAAAAGAAACACTGGAATGGGTTAAGAAATAATGTCAACCTCATCCTGGTTCTAAAGTGAATTATCTTTGGGCACCCCTCTGCTCCCTCAGCACCATACCCTCTTCTAAAAGGCCAGGACACAAATCCATACATGTCTTTGCCATTCAAAGAAGGTCTTGTTTTCTAAAAAAAGCTGTCAGGTAAGGGCAAAACCAGAGTTTTAGTGAACTCTAAGACAGGGAAGAAAATTTGGAAGAATCTGTAGCCCATATTTAACTGAGCAGCTGCAAACGTAACTCCTGTTGCAAAAAGAAAATCAACCCTTCATTTGCATTCCCAACCAGACTTATTAATGACTATCTTAACAAAACAGCTAAAAGTGGAAAATACTGAACTTAAATTAATAAATTGTCAAAGAAAAGTAATTCATAAGCTCCAGCATGAGCAATTAGCAGATCCACTTTTTCCATGCATACATAAATATGAGTAAGCACAGAAGGCTGTGTACGAACAACAAAAAACTAAGCAAGACCTGCACAACAAATGAAGCTTAAAGGACCGTAGAAAAAAACTCCCAACCATGTAACTTCATGTTTTCACATTTCAAATGAAAGGAAGCAAAGATGGATTTTGAAAGGAAATCATGCTTTCCCTGCACAACATTGACATTGACAACTGTATATTCTTCAATGAAGAATGTACTATGCAAGGAAATTTAAAGCCTGTTGATAGAAACAAGAGCTAAATATGGCTGAATGAAAAAAATAAGTAGTTAACATGAAACATTCATGAAAATGGGAATTGAGAAAGCTCAGGAGTCTGTAAAGAAACAGCAAATACACTCTAGCAGACAGGGATGACTACATTAAACACAAGCGAATCTGCAGAAAAACATTAAGAAAATATATCCATAACTCGTTTCATGCATAGATGTTTATAGTGAGTGCTGACTATTTTAGACAAAGCCAAAAAAAAAAATTGAATTCTTTTTATAAAATATTCAATGTTGTATGGGTTTCACTATGTTACTCCACTAGGAAAGTGATCTTTAAATTTAACAGAGGAATTAAAATGTAACCTTTTGTGTCTTAAGGGAAGCCTACAAAGGCTTGACTTTACAAGAACATTTGTAATCCCTGGTGCTTCAGCTGTGGCATGTGATGAGCCCCAGAGATATCTGTCTGTGCTGGGGCAACGCCCATGAGCACAGGCAGAGTCACTCAGGGACTAGAGTTAATTTGCAGTAGGGTGGAAGCTGTGGTGAGGACAGCTCAGGCAAACAGAAAGAAAATGTTGTGAGATGAGAAAATAATTTGAGTTAATCTGGGAGATTTTTTTAACCACCCTTTCCATTTTAAATATGCTTTAGGGGTTTTTACTTGAAGATATTGTGAAACTTGCAATGAAATTATAAACTTAAAGGCTTTTCTCCAACAACGTAAAAATAAAAGCAGTATATTCTAAATAATATGCAGCAAATAGAGGCACAAAAGCTATACCTAAGGCAAATGTCTTGCATGGCCAGACAAGTGGGTACTATCTTGGCACTGATGGATTTGTCCAAAAGGTACCAAAATTGTACTTATTAGATCAAAAGAAAGGCAGCAAATATCAATCTCAAAATTTAACCCTGTACATTAACTGCTGACATAGCCTGGAGCACTCAAGGATTAGTTCTGAACACAACAAATATCATTTGGTGCGCTACATGAAGTTGTGTATTGCAGCCACACAACCCTGTTAAACATCTTCACTAACACAGAAATCTCTGCAAAAAAGAGCCAATTTCTTGCTTAGTGAACTTTGGCACTTTTGTTGAAGCAAAACATGTTAAAACTACAAGAAGGGAGAACTAGTTTTGACAGCATCATCTGTCATGCCGTCTCTGGAAACATTCAAGGCTAGATTGGATGGGGCTCTGAGCAATCTGATCTAGTTGAAGATGTCCCTGATCATGAGTGGAGGTTTGGAACTAGCTGGCCTTTAAAGGTGCCTTCCAACTGAAATTATTCTATGATCTGGCTAACCTCTCTTCAATGGGCACTTCATGGACAAGTAAGGGAGGCGTAGGCCTGCCATTTAATCAGCTAGAGAAAACAATTTACTGTTCTCCAACTCAGCAAAAGAACTTTACGTGTAAATAAGAAAACAGTAGAGTTGGAGATGCCACTATAAAAAGAGGGGTAAAATAAACAGCCTTCAATATTGCTATTTGAGAGAGTCTCATAAGTAGGCGAACTCTGGTGCATTATCAACTGTTAGCAATAAATTGGGATATGAAATAAAAAATTCTCTAGTTTTGGAACAATGCTTCTTCTCTCATGGTGTCAAGTTAAAAAAAAGGCTTAAATATAAGGGGAAAATATATTATAATGTTGAGCTTTGTTATTTATATTCTCAGTCTTTCTCAATTTTCCTAACTTAAAAACATGGACCAAGCTTCTCAACAAAATTCACTCACTGAACTTCAGCAGGACGATCTATGAAACATACCTCTAAACTTTTTTTTTTGCTTTTATTCATCTTTATAGTGGTGGTGTTTTCTGCCTGAGGACAAGGAGAGGATTTTTCACTCCCCCCCTTCCCCGGTGAGTAGGACAGTACTCAGGGCAAGTATCACTATGTGCTTGTCCTGGTCTTTCTCCTCTCCCTAAGCTGCTGGCCACAGTTGGAAACTGGGTCCTCAGCAAATGGGCCTCTGGTCAGATCCAGCTTGGCTGCTCCAAGATTATGTTCTGTGCTTTAATGCACATGCATGAAATATAACTCTAATATCTTGCATTCTTTGGCAATTGGATACAGTCGCTTCCAGATGAAAGCCAACTGCTGTAATGCAACTTTATCCAAGCATTTAAGCTACATTCCTTTTTAACAGCTGGGGAAAGGGAACTTTAATACGGCTAGTCATGTTTCAAAGTATAGAAGTAACCTAGACAAAGATGTATAAATACAATTTTTTCTTTTTCCCACAGCAGCTGGAAAGGTTAAATGTGTGAATCAGGACTCTATGGGACTGTTGTACCAAAAGAAGAGACAAGTGTTTGTACTCCGAGGCAGGAACAGAGAATGAAAAAGGGGTAAGTGCTAAAAAATATCCATCGCTTCAGAGACCTTCCTTCAGAAGCGACTCCTGGATTTTTCACCTGATATTTTAAAAAAAGCGAATCTCATGCATCTGCAGCTCAGGCAAATGTGTAAGACAAGGGATATTTTTTCACAAAATCCAGGGCTGCTTATAAAACTTAGGTCTATTCTAATGTACTATGGAGCCTCGCAGAATCAGGAGCAAAAGAAGGAAAAAGAAAATTTAGTATCAGAGCTGCCAGGAGTTACTTAGGTGCTGTTCTTCAAAAATTCCCTTAGCTAATGCCTGCAAAGACAGACACTGCCTCTCACAGTTTCTCTCCCTCTCACACTCTTTCTGTAGCTAAAGCTCAGCTACTCACCTCACAACAGGCGCCGAGCAGCAGCTCACTCAGAAAGAGATAAAGCACAAATTCTTCCACTGTAATAACTCTTTAACCTCTTCAGTGTCAGCTGCTCTAATCAAACTGTAATCAATGAATGTTTTCCCTGTATGCAAGCTGTTAAGAGAGCTGGTTAATTGGCTCGCTTGAAAGATTTAAACCACATGAAACTTCCAACTGGTTTAACAGTTTTCCAGGGACTGTTGTGAGGCGATAGCTGCAGAGGTACTGCAATGCAGCACAGCTCAGCTTGCAGACCACTGACACAGAATATTTTGCAAAAATCTTAAGGCTATGCTTTACCTTTTCACACTGCTGTGGGGAAAAGGAACATGAGCATTTGAGACTAAAATATGCAATAAAGCTTTTTAGCAGCTTTATTAGGAGACTAGTACTCTGTCTGGCACCACTCCCAAGCTGTTTCTTTCAGGACAAATTGTCACTATTTCAACAAAAGTTCCCTTTTCTTTAAAAATGTATTTCAGCTTAACTGAAAAAATGTTGTTTTTTCTTAACTCCTTCCATACGGGGCTGTAACTTGCAGCTTTTGCCATTAAAAATCAAAATATGTCCTGAATAAAAACCTGGAAGTGTAAGATATGTTTCCCTGTGTGGTATACATTCCATTTTAATTTCTACTTAATTGTTTAATAGGGACACACTGTTCCATCCTAAGATTATTTTCCAGGCACAGGTTTTTATTTTGCATTTACTTCATATTTGTGCAATATTTTAAAAGAGATCTAAAATTTTTTAAGCTGGGAGGAAAGTTAAAATGCTTCTGATTAATAAAAATTGGAGTGCAAAGCTAAATATAAGTGATTGGTTCTTCTTCTAATTTTGTTCTAAGTAGCTTTTGGTCCTTAAATTATCTTTAATTTCATATGAATCATGTGCAGAAGATGTAAGCCTCTCAAGAATATGAAAAGTTATCTTTCTGAAGCCTGCAGGGACTAGTTAGTGTAGACTGAATACATCAACAAACCCCCATATGAACTACATCCACGATGATTATTAAGAGATCATGCTTAACATTAATTGACCTCCATTTACACAATACATGTGTACATAACACATAGTACCCAGGTTACTTTCAGGTTTTAAAACATAAGTAAGAAATCATACAAAAAGCCCAGAATTATGGCTGCTGTTCCTAAATATGTACTTCTACTGCTGAGCTCTGATTTTTTTTAATTTCTGTGATTTGTTTTCCTCTTGCTCTTAATAATCTTTCCATAATTTTGCTCACAGAATTTACATTTCTGTTGGGATTTTCACAACGCTTTGCCTCTTCTATTTCTCAGAAAGATGAGAGAAATAAAGGTGGTGAGTGTAAATGAGGAAAACAGGAACTCAAGAGCAGAAGAACTGAGGAGTTGGTTCTCCATTTATACTATCCCTTGCATTTCCATTCAACAACTTCACATGAAATCCTTGTCTTCTGGTCTCCCCTGTTCACAGTAGCTGTGCTCTTTGACAGAATGTTCACCAAGACCACTTTCATCTGAGGGATGGGCAGTGTGGTTCAGCTGAGCAACATCATCAACCACAGATCTGACAGCATTCAAAAAATGTTGTGATGCTAGTCTATTTTATCTGAGCTCATCTCTGCATTTGTGTATTCCAAACAGGATGACAAAAAAAAAAAAAAAAACCACCACAGTATTGATGGGAAAAGCTATTCAAATTGATGGCAAGCACTAGGGTTTTTTTTTTGGTAGGAGTTACCATTCTTATGAGATTCATTGCCACATCTCTAAACATAAATGTTCATAAACATAAACATAATGAAGGAAGTTCACATGAGGCTTAGAATGGGATTCTGTTTAAAACAAGGAAAGGAACATTTAAACTTTGAAAGCTGTTTCTATAGTATTCACCTAATTTTCTTCCCACAGCATAGCATATTATTTATTTTTTGAGAAAATACCAAGATAAGCATACTGTAAGCTTTTCTTTACTGCATAAAAATAAGCTTTTTCTACTCACAATTTTAACTGCTAATCATCAGCTCGCTTACAGTATTGACTGGTGCTTATATCATTGTCACTCAACACCCAAAATATCAATAGCTAAAGGTTTCATTGAATGTTTTTGTTTGCAACAACATCTACTGGCTTAATAATCTGGAAAAGATTAAAAAAATGGACTGGTTAACATTTGTAGTGGCTATTCTTGGATCTCCCCAGAAAAACCTGAAGCTGTAGTAACAACTTAGAACTTCCAGTGTGAAAACGGAAGAAGCAAGCTACAAGCCAACTTAACTTATGTACTTTACTAGATTTAGAAGCATTTTAAAGTGAGAAGCCCCTGAGGGAAGCACAGTTGTACAGTTTTAAGACTATTTTATGACTATGTTCGAATATATGCAACAAGATAAGATACAGTAAAAAAGAAATCAGGTATAAATTTCAAATAAAGGATAAAAAGAGTTCTGCAATAACTTCAGAATAAAAGAAGTATTTATGCTCATATAGAGTGTGTTTATCTTTCTGCATGACCTATAAATTTTTTAACAATTCTCTGTGAAGGTTACTTAACTCTAAAAATTTTTTCATCTTTGCTGTTAGGGATTTCTCAGGAAAGACATATTTCATTTTACATCTGATTAATGCAGTTTGCATTAACCAGCATCTCATATTAAAATTAAATACTTCAGCAGTACCACAACACATGCTGTGTGAGTACACAGAGTACCCTCACCGCCTTTAAAGATTCAATCACTTACTATACAGAGGCAAACTTTTGGGCCCTGTTCTTCACAAGCTTCATCTCTGTGGTGTGTTTTGAGCTATTTGGCTGAAACAGAAAACTGGCTCTGCTTCACTAACAAGAAGTCATGCGGTTGGGACTAGTCTGCCCTCAACAGGGTTTTTGGTGAACGGAGCAATGACACAGGAAAAATGGAATAAATATGCAATATAATACCTGATGGATTTCATTAGCATCATTTGAATTGTACGTTCACCAAAACTGAATTTGACATAGTACCGAGCTGCTAAAATGTAGGGTACAAGTATGTCAACTAAAAGTTTGATTATAATAGAAAAAGCTGTCAAGCAATGTATTTTTTTGTGTATTAACAATGGCACGGAACAACTGTGACAGGCCAGTGATTGCTACAAGTACCCAGACACCATGGTGATAATTGCAGTGTAAAATCACCAGACAGCAAACAAGACTGCTGGAACTAATAGGAACATGGTTTCATTCAGAACCCAGTGGGGATCTCTATCTCTAATGGAATTGCTTTTCAATATTTCTTCTTTGAATAACTCTGATTATTACTCATGCATTTTTATATTAATATGCTCCATTTATTTAACTAAAGGAAGATACTTTCAATTTCATTTGCTCTTATCTGCCCATTTCTTAGTATGGCCTAATTTATCCTGTTTGGTGACTGAAGTGCAGATAAACTAATAAATGGATACTTGATTCCAGATCTGAAACACAATTGTACATTTGATTAAATGGAAGCTGTTTTTCTCTTTGTGTGCTATCATCAGGACTCAAAGAAATGAAGGAAAGTATATTGGATAAATGCTGGCAGTACTAATTCTTCTTCCCTAAAAAAAAACCTGACTGAGCATCTTATTAGAGCTAATGTTTCACCTGAGACCTACAGATCTCCTAGGCTGGGCACAATCAGGCAGAACCAACTTGTGAATTGAGCTAGAACTGCTTACTGAAAAACATAACAGAGTGCCAGCAAGTCTTCACAGACACTTGTACTTGCTGAATTAATCTGGCAAAGACTTTCAAAGTAACAACTACTGCAGAGGAAAACAACCCTGAGTTCCAGTCAGAAGGTAATAATCCTCTCACAAATTCCTTGAGAACCTCAGATAGTCATTTGGGTCACTGCTCATGGACAAAAAGAAGGAGCTCTGCCCACTAATTCTGAACTACAAATCAATCACTGCCTACTTCTGCCCACTGAAACTAGCTCAACCTCTAGAAAGCTAAATATTAGCAAAATTCGAACGAGATGCATCCCACCTTAAATGTCTTACATTCTGCTGAATTTCCTGCTGATGCTTTTATTTAGAAAGCTGTCATTTTCTCTAATAGATAGTTTTTATCCAGGCCTAATTGCCCTGAAGGTACAAGGATGCTGTCATCCAAAAGTAATAATGGGAAGCTCTACTAATTGTGCAGGAAGCATTTATCTTTGTCTAATTCTAATCTGACTATTTGAAGCAATGCCAGATCTTCCTGGCATTTCTGTTCTCTCTTAACTTGTCTTTTGCACTACCTATTTCCAGGAAGAGACTAGAAAAAACCATAAAATGAGTGCTAATGAGAATAAAATGATTAACTAAGTGTTGATTCTCTTATTATATGCACACTTAAAGAGAGCTCTTATAGTTGCATAAAACGCTTCTAAAAGCCAAGCCTGTGACAAAAATACAGTCATTTCCTTGGGACAGAGCTGTCACTTTAATTTTCATTCCAGATGACTGCTGATGATAGCTGGGAAACCCGCTATCTACAGCAGCCTCATCCTGTTAAATGAGTGGATCCAAAGCACTTCTCTTTTGCCATCTGCCTTTCAGGTGGTTATTTCACTTACCCTCCGGCTGGTATTGTGCTATGATTGTTACCGTCTGCCCTGCTCCTTTGAGCGCAGCCGCAGCCTGCTCATGGGTAGCGCCTCGGAGATCGATGCCGTTCACCTGTGCAGAGAACGAAGACAACAACAGGTATGAGCAGTGTGACATGAGACAGGGAGACAGAAGTGGGGTTCTATTATAAATATCCAATGGATGTAGAGGTCAGATTGCCCAGATGCAGAAGGAAAAGTACAAAATCAAAAAGGCTTGAGAGGAAATTTTCCATGGCCGGCCAAGAGGATATGCACTACTATCACTCACCCCACAGTTTGACTGTGCTTATCCATGCAGATTCTCTGATCACTGTTTTTGGATGTTTCCTGCTCTACTGAGTTTACATTTCTGGTTATCTCTTCATCAAGCAGTATCACTTAATACATTAAGTTCAAAAGAAAAATTTTCTGTAATGTTTGAAGGTCACTGTAGAATACTGCAAGCAAGGAAACTTTTCCTCCAGTCAAACTGTGCAGGCCCAGTCAGTGGCATCAGGAAACCCAGAGATACATAGAGCATGTCTAACAAAAGCTGCTTGTTGCAGAACTTTCAGAGCAAAAACCCCATCTACTGTTCATGCAACCCCTCCGACTATCAGCTGGAAATATCCCGTATCCTGCACACGACAGCAGCGGAGTTGCTATCAGACAGCTTCCACAACTCTGCCTCTTCAACATCCACAGATCTTTCCATATGGTTTCTCCTTCACCACAGATCTTTCCATATGGTTTCTTTTTCTTAATCATTTTTGGCTGCACAAGAAATGGAAGAGGAACAAAGTAGAACAAAGTAGAACAAAGTAGGAAATCCACCCCTAAAATTCAGGGACAGTTTCAGAACTCTTTTGATTTGTATCTCTGATACATATTTTGTTAGCAGTATCCCCAGGAAGAGACAGAATTCACATACAGGTTTATTAACTGCTCCAGTAACTTGAATCCTGCTTTCCAGTGAGAGCATTACTGTCTGGCTGTACTAAAGTATGTGAGATTTCTTTTATTTATGTATTTATGTTTGTATGTATGTATTTGTTTATTTATGTATTTATCTGTCTTTCCTCTCACTTCTACAGGTTTCCACTTTATAATATTTTAGCAAAGAACAGGAAACTTTTGACATGTAATAGCAACCTTAGCAGGACAGAAATCCTTTTATGATTGCTGAAGAAAAGAAAAAGCAGGGAAATAAAGGGCAGGGAGAGGAAAGTGAACCATGCTATAACAATCAAACCAGCCAAAACATGAGACCCAAATTCGCAGCTAAAGCAAATATTTGTGTTTATGTTTATCAAGTACTACTGCAAGATGGCTAAGCACATACTGAAAAGATGGGAGGTTTTTAAATTAAATTGTAACAACTCTTTAACGATTACAAAAATAAATTTGATTCCATAGAACTTTTGAAGTAATAGCTATTGAGTTTGTTATGAATACATTTATTTTGGTCAATAATGTTTCAAAATTGGCCCATCTTAACTCACTGTCTTTCATCAAATTCTAGAAAATGTGATGTTTTGAGAACACAGTTATTACTTACCATAGAATCACAGAGTCATAGAATAGTTTGGGTTAGAAGGGAACTTTGAAGCCCCTCTGCAGTGAACAGGAACATCTTCAACTAGAACACGTGGCTCAGAGCCCTGTCCATCCTGACCTTGAATGTTTCCAGGGATGGGGCAGCCACCACCTCTCTGGGTAACGTGTGTCTGTGTCTCACCACCGTCATAAAAAATTTCTTGCTTATTTGCATGACAAAATCTAGTCCTTACTAGTATGCAAACAACATTTAGACTATTACTCTCAGAAAAACTACTTTTTGATAGCAATAATATAAAGCCCAGGAGATATCAGAGTTTCTGATCCAGAAGACTGCATGATGCTGTAGAACTGTTGACTATACACAGAAATTATGAGCACTGGGCAAATATAACATAATAAACTTCATAATTTAACACAGGAGTCCTCACTTGTCCCAGCTCCCTGTGATGTTATAATGGCTGGTGGAAGCTTGCAAAAAAAATGAGCCAAAGGTTCAAAAGCTTTCATTAAAGCTGTGCACAGAAACCTCTGGGAAACACTCAATGAAACAGTCTAGGAATATAGGACCCTAAAGAGCAATGATTAAGTGCATTCTAAAAGAACAAAGGAGAGAATCAGAACTTTCAGCGTCATAAAAATCTAACATATTTTAATCTACAACAGTGAAAATATCTAAAGAGGAAGATGATGCCAGCTAGGACTTTGCAATCTCTGTTGAGAATACCAGCTTCCTGTGAGGAACACAGCTTAGGCTACTGCTGTAGAAAAAGAGGTGCTGTTCCCTACTTTTTCTCAGTGATGGTGTTACGACACTTGATGCTGCATTGCATTGAGCACAGATGTACCAGCTACAATTACTCAATAACTCAGCACTATAGTCACAGTTTTGTGAAGTCTGACCAGAATGCCTAAATTTAGGAAGAACAGTGCCTCTTATCACTGACATAAAGGAAATATCAGCCTTGATTCTGTGTCTGAAGAAGACAACTTTGAAGCCCAGTAACCCTTCCTTTAAAAGAGAGCTTCATTTTTATCTGTGTGCTTTTCCCCTTCATAACTGGAGTCCTTAAGAGAGTCCCACAAAACAGTAGGATGATCTGAGGAAAAGCTTAAAGGAACATTCCTGAATCCCTCAGCTCCTGAACTGGGGAGATGGATATGGATGATGCCACGTGGTCAGCAGGTTCCAAGAAAAAAAAATTAATAGTTTTGTTCAGCCTTAAGCTTGAAGACTGTAGACTATGAGAGGACACAAGCCTTTCTTAAGCAACATAGGAAAACACTGTAGTTGTTTCTAAAAGTCGTGTTAATAGCAGGGAAGATTGAAACATTAATAAATCCCCATAATCTTTCTATAGAAAAAAGGAGAGGATGTATGAAAGAAGAAGGAAATCACATGCTTATTTCTCCTTCTCCTCTGAGAAACAATGGTTCTATGTCTATGTGAGCTAATAAATACAATCCTAATAAACGCATCAAGACTGAATGTAAGACAGGAATTTCACTGAAGTTTTTACACAAACATTTTTCACTTCTCCAAAGAAAAACAAGAAGCCACTGAAATTGCAGCTGACTACTTTCTGCCCTTTGCACCCTTGTTCTAGAAGAAATGATTGCCTAAGGTACAAACACAACACGTTGTAGCGAATGGATTTCCCTGATATTAATTTCATTTTTCTGTAGGTTATAAGTGGGGATAGACACTTGAGGAAGACTTAGAGGCCTGAGTGGCTGAAATCAAAAGAGCAAGGAGAAGAAATTTCAGAGAAAAAATAACACATAAATTTTGTCTTCTGCAATTTTTATGTAGATGATAATCAATCTAGGCAAACCAGATCAAGCAATGTTGAACACGTAAATGACCCGACTACGTTAGGCTGCCAAAACAGTGATCTCCCTCTTGAAGATGCACAGCTGCAGAATAAAAATCAAGTAACCATTGCCAAATAGGTAGGGAGAGGTCTGTTTGCATGTTATTTTACTCACCAACAGTGAAAGAATCTCGCTGTAGGATAATAGGTATTAAATTTAGAAATTACTTATAATCTAGTCTGACTTTGTAAAGAAAAAGAAGAGTAGATGCTAACTTGATTTCTGGGTAACATTTCCCCCCATTTAAAAGCAAATATAATCAGCTCCCAAACCTTCTAGTTGAAAAACATCATATTCATATAGCAGCATGAAATCTTGATGAAAGGAACCATTCATTTATATGTTTTAATCAAATTTTTACCATTAGAGCAAAATGAAGAAGAATTTGGAGAGAATAAAATGAATAATACTCTGTCTCGTCTCTGCTTGCAAAACAAAATCTTAACATAATGTCTCAATAATTGTGTGCAGTGACATTTTTCCTGATATGATTTCATTGTAAATTGTTAAATATGATGAAAATTACTGCTTTTAATTAATTGAACATAATTTTTGTGACGAATAATCAGTAAAAGAAAGTTTAAAAAATCAGAAAAAGGTGCAAGTGTGTGCAGGAAAAATTAATAAATATCAAAGGTGTTTTGGTTGTTTGTTTGGTTTTTTCTTTTGTTTTTTCTTTTTTTTTTTTTTTCCTACAATAAGTGGACTTGCTTCCCTTAGAAAGTATTATACAACAAGCAAAGTAGCTGTTCTGAGCTTGACTGCACAGCCCTGATATTCTGGCCCAGAATGAACTTGACTGCACAATTTCTGATGCCTAACTTCAAAATGAATTTGACATAATGGAAATAAAAAGAGCCTGCAGCTCATACAGAAGTCTGTCTCTTCTGCGTGCTGTGGCAAAAAGTAGTTTGAAAGCTTACAAACAAAGAGGAGTGCTGCAACAGAAGATTAGAATTGAAAACTACAGTCAAAATTAAATTGAGATGGAGAAAAAGATATCAACAATAGCTCACAGTAATTACTGGGCCTTTGCAGTCGTTGAGTCAAAATAAAGCATGATCTACTTCATTTAATACTGAATCATAACTGAAGTGAAAGATCAGATTTACTTTTTTCACAGCTTGAACTCTTCTAAAATTGGAAGAGTTATATTCCCTCTAAAATATTTGAGTAGCCCATATTAGCACAAATTGATTGTGTTCTGAACAGACTTGTTGCCGTCTGGTTGTCTTCTAGAAAGTGAACATGATTTGTATGTTGGTCATTCGAACGGAAGGTAGAGGAATAATCTGGTTTATTTAGCTATTTCTTTCTTTAGGCCACCTTATTTTGTGTTTGTACAGTGGTTAAATGAATACGTGGAACACCTTTTGTATTGGAAAAGAAAGGAAAAACACATCTTTTCCCTGGGGAGGAAACATAAAGGATTTCTTTTCATTTCTCCTATAAGTTGTCACTGACACAGTATATGCTTTTATACACTAAATTAAAAGGTGAAGAAAAGGCATTCTTTTACCATGGAACGAACAATAGAGCAGAGTTTTCAAGTTCTGTCTAAATTATTTTATTTGTAGAACTCATAAAATAAGAGCTTTTGGCGCCTGAAAAAGCAAACAGAAGTCTGAATAATGACAACTATTTACAGCCAGAATTTCTATTGCTTGCATTAAGAGAGGATACAAAGAATTCTATTTATCTGCTATAATTTTGCACATCAACTTAAATATTCTCAAGCATATTATGAAGACATGAGAGGAAATTTGGGCCATGCTCTCCAGCAGCCCTGCTAAGTCACTGGGAATGTAAAACAGGGGACATTGGGAAAACACCCATTAGAGATGATCTCCTGTGAACAGGTCTGAGGAAGACCTTCCTCACAAGCAGGTGGAATAACCATTCTACACAAAGGCCCTCACAACTCTTGATGACAGATACAGTCCACCAAAAAGCACAACAGCTCTAAGGAACAAGGGCACGTTGCCAAAGTATAGCCTTTGAGCAGCTTTTTGCTAAGTGAAGGCCACACATCAAGCCTGAGGCCGAGGCTCTGCTGGGTGCTGCTGGAAGAGCTGTGGAAGTAGAGCAGGCTCAGCACCATGGACAATGGCTGTGGGGGTGGCACCCAGCAGGGGAAACGCTGATATGGGACAGTCTTTGCCTTGCTACTGAAGAAAAGGTTTACAAATAGAAAGAAAGAAGAAATGCATGGGCGAGCCTTCACTCTCCAGCTTAGCTTCTGCTATATTTTCAGGCTTGCTTTATTGCTTTTCTCTCACTTTTTTCAATTCTGATCTGTTCTGAGGCTACACTTTCTACTGTTTAGTTAGAGCTGCACAGAGAAGCACAGTGGTTTCCTCATCCTGAACCCCGCTGAAAACATAGGATCATGTCCTATCTGTTGTTCTCCATGCCCAGCATCCTCCTTCTCTCTTTTTATGCACCAGCAATTTCAGTGACCTTTACAATTTTCCTTGTCTGGCTACCTTGGAGTTACAATTTTTGCCTCTAGTAAGGTAGTCTTTATGCTCTGATGAGCTGGACATTCTATAGGGAAACTTATCCTTCTCTGGAAAACAAGAACCACTGTAGGGGTATGAGCTGTATCATGCCTTTTTCTGCCAGGAACTTTAAGGAGGCAGCTAAGCCAAAAGAAAGAGATACCAAAGCATATTTGAAGCAGAAAAAAAAAAAATATTATGAAGAGGTGTCTTGCACACACTGCCTTTTACAGTAGGAACCAACAAGCTTTCTGACTCACCAGACCACATGAATCATTCCAAATGGCACCTGTTAAGCCTAGAACCACTGGCAAAGACTTATGTTTTAACCCAAACTGTATAGAAATTCTGATACAAGATCTGCTTCCCATGTGATTGTAGCTTTTATGAATGATGCCAGATTTGCAAACTTTGAGACTGAAGTAATTTCACTGAAGTGACATCTTAAGAGCCATTTCCCCTCAATTCCATCAGAATTCTTCAAAATTAGTTTAATAAATGAAACTAGTTTAAGAAGTAAATGACAGCTTATGAAAAGGTCACATAGGCTCCCTGCACCCTGAACGGACATGAAACTTATTTTACTCAGATCACTAAATAGCTACCACCTTGTTCAAGTACCAACCTGAACTGGAGGTGATTCAGCAACTACAAGGTGATCAAAGGCGTTTTGTCATATTACTAAATGGTAAAGTTGAGACAAAGGAACACATACTTTTCGCATATTAAGCCACCTGGTATTACCAGTGAAAAATACTGATAGGAGTACTATACTAGCTAACAACACAGGCCAGTGCTTATCAGCTGATTTAAAAATAAATATTTTTCATCAATTTTATACATGAAACATCCATCCAACAGAATTCTTAGTAAGAATATTAGTTACAGTTAAAACGGAGAGCTCATAATCAGCTCTTAAATTCAAATCTAGTTGCCACTTTTTTATTTTCTCTCCTTCTGTGTGGTCACTCAAAACCCCTTATATTCCTGCCACCCCCTAATTTCATGGATCTCACTACAGTGTCATCTTTTCAAGCATTCACACATTCCTCTCCTTTGCAGTTCCTGCTCTCTTTCTACTATGAATTGGTAAAATATCAAATTGTCCCTCCTCCCTCCTACAGCTTTTACTTTACACACAACTCTTCCTTCCATTCAGTTTCCTGCCTTTCTGACACATCCCGCTTTCTCTCTAATTCTGTTTTCAGCACTTGTATTTTCTTGTCTCCTGTTCTCATTCTGGGTCATTTAGACACGACCCTTTTAGCAGCATTTATTTCATATACCTTGGTGTCCATATACTTCTAAAAGGTATTTTTCCTTATGCAGTAACTGTTTCCTAAATTAACTCTTACATTTGCAAGCATAAGTGAATGGATATAACTAAACCAGTGTTGTTCAGTTTTACTCATAATGCTGCAGGGTTTTTGCTTCACATTTGAATTTCAAAGGATAGTATAAGCAGAAATAATGATTGAAATTCTCTTCTGAAATGAGGCAAAGGTTTTCATTTTAACAAGTTCCTTATACCTCAAAGATGACAAGAACTTAATTTCAGCTGAAGCCAACAAGAAATAGGTACTCGGGAACTGAAATAAAAAGGCAAAACAATTTTAGAGGCTGCTTAGAGACAGAAGCGATGCTGAGCACTGAGTTAGTGATGAATTCAAAAACTGATATCCTTGCTTTGAGCTCTGCTTGATAGGTATTTTCATATTTCCACATCCACAGAGTATGGCACTGTGGCCTGTGAGAGGTGAGAAGGCCATTGGCTGCTGCCATGGCAAATCCATACTGAACCCAACCCAGTGACCAGGAGGCAATGCATCAATGGCTGAATGGCAGACTGTCTTTCTGGAATTATGTAAGTAAATGTTCGGTGCTCACATTTCATATTAAAACTCCCTGAAGCACAACATTCATAGTTTACTTGTGGCTCTACAGATGAGGATTATGACACAGACACTTTGACTAGACAAAGCTCCATACTCTCAAATAAACCATGTTTTTCATAACCAGTGGAAAGGAAATAGCTTGTGTATTCTCTAAGTGATTTTCCTTTTGTTACTGTTCTAGTGGCTTGCTTGCTCAGATTCAAGGCGTATCTATTTCGTTTTTTCAAAAAGATCTCAGAAAACTCTTCCAACTAACTATTGCAGATACCCCTCCAATACCCTATTTAATGGATGGCCAATTTCTATTACTTTGCAGCTTGTGTCACAAGATAATTTTTTTAATCACTCAGAAACCCAAAACTGACAGGGCAGTAGAGCAGAATGACTCCTGAAACCTAGTTAGTTTGAGCACAAGGCAAAAGTCCAGCCTGGGGCAAAGGTCTGAATGGATAAAGCTCAGGGATTTTAGCCATTTTATCCAGCAGTAACAGCTTGGCTTTCACTTTTTCACTGTGAGCCTGGCAGTGCAGCAACACTGAAGGGTGCAAACCTCATTACAAATCTCCCGTGTATCAGATGTGACATAATTCTGCTTGACAGTGTTACACCAGAATTTGCCAAGTCAGAATGTTTGAACTGAGCGTGCACTCCTCCTTAAACTATAAGGAGCTGAAGAGCAAGCAGCCTGGCATGAGATAATTTCTACTCATTGAGGCAATAGTAAAATGAATGTTTTAGAGGCAACTGATGATTTTCACCACAACAGAAATATACAGCCTCTAGTCTAGGCCAATTTACTAGCTGTGTGTGACACAGAACCGACAGGTCTGATAGCTAACACTCTTGGGGAAAAAAAGACATACCTTATTCAAGAGAACTGTTGGTATAATTTATTAGCTTCTGATCGTATGCTTGGAAAAGTGAGAGTAAAGTTAGGAAACAGTTACTGCACCAAGACAATTCCAATGTATGTTATAGATTGCAGAAAGACGTGGGTGAGGAGTTGTGGTAGGGAGAGAGAAATCCAGCTGGAAGACAAATTCGTAGATTAATGAGATGAAATTATGCAGCAATATATGCAGCATTCCAGAATATGCTGGTGGTAAATTTTTTTCCCTAGAATCTCCATTAAGCTTGTATTTTTGAAAGTGACCTATTTTATTTTGAAGTTCCAAAGTGCCAAGTCTATGAGCTTCTCTGGCAATACAACCCAGTTGCCCCAGTTACAAAATAAATGCCCCATATTTTGAGGCTGAATATGTCTAAGTTCCACTTCCAGCCATCAGATTATATATATTTACCAACAACACTGAAAAACAGTTTGCTACCAGCTCTCTTCTCCAGGATTGAGTATTTCCAGATGGAAGTGTTAACATGGACACACTTCATACTTCATTATAATGAATTTTTACTGTCAAGGGGGATGCCAGGGTTTTCCTGACATGAGTTCTAAACTCCACGGCTTCATGGGAAAAGAGAATTTGTTCTTTTGAAACAGCCATTTCTTTAAATACATAAAAGAGAGGCTTTTCAAAAGTATAAATCTGTGTTTGCACCCAGCTTCTCTTCACTGGGTTCCCAGTTATCTTCTGTACCTTTAAATCTGTCTTCTTGAACAGGGAAATTGCATGGGTGTCTCAGTTTTGTGAAATGTTTTTGGCTCATCATGATGACAGTGAGTACTGAACATATGTCTGCATGCATTGTGAGGGGTGAAACCGAGTTTATCTGGAAAAGGCAGAGCACTGTGCACCCAGATGATCCCATATAAATATAAAGAGGTTGAGGACTCTTGGAGACCTTCTGCCATTTCAAACTCAGTATCAAATCACAGAATTCTCAGCATTGTCAGCAATATCTGAACTTGTATTAAACAGCTGTTTTGCCCCGGATCTTTCCATTAGATCCTACCATGACAACATCTTTGCTTTCTCTGCTTTTCTCTAGTTTTTTGGGAGGCTTATGACCCTATGAAGATGTTGACAGGTAGCTTACAGGGGCTACAAGTTTGCAGCAAAATGACATGTATGGCTTCTTCTCCAGAACTGTAACTAATGTTCTTTCAGGAGGAAAATTGCATGTCACAATTTATTCTGGAAAAATTCATCAGGATTATTACTCCTTCTTCTGTTGTTTTCTAAGTATCTGCAAATAGATTGCTTATTTCACCCAGAAGTTTTCCCTGAAAACTGGGCAACCTGTTCTATATTTCCAAATGTTCCTTCAGATCTTGAATAAAATTATGAACAGTCTGCATTGAATAGTTCCTTAAGCATATGAGAATTAACTTCATCTGTTTACAACACCTAACTTGTCTAAGTTCTAATTTGATTTTGCCTAAGTCTGCTTTAGAGACTTTTCTGTTTCTCCATAACTGCTGTAATTGGATAAATGTGGATCCATCTTTTTTTAAAGACAAAACAACAAAAAAATGCATGGAGGGTTTGAACTCCCATGGTCTCACTTTTAGACAATTTTTTTTCTAACTCCTTGTGAAATTAATTTATTGCTTGTTTTCTATTTTCATCAAAAATTTTCTTGATGCCTTTTCTAATTCTTGAAAGTACAGCCCATTTTACATCTTGCCCTTCTGAATTTCCCCTCAGATTTTACCTAACATTGATACATTTTTAAGACTTGGGCTGTTATTACCACAGTGACTAACTCAGCTTTCACTTTTTCAATGTTGATTACTTGAGTTTCACAAAGGTGACTGCACAGCAAACTGGTTTTGAAGTTCATGTTACTTCCTCATTCCCTTTCAGTACAAAATAATAAAAACTGTCACAACACTATATGGTTCCTCAAGGGCAAGTTGTGTCTAATTTTTTCACAGTTTCATTGTTTCATTGTTTCATTGTTTCATTCTCCCATTTTTAGGCCATTCTTCCTTACAGGTGAGAATAAAATCTAGAATTATCTGACTTATACTTGTTTTTCCATATTCTCCATCAAAAAGATTCATGAATGTTTGGTCTGTTTGGGTGGGATTTATTTCAATAAAGGGAAGTCATGCCAAATTCTCTATAATCTGTGAAAATAAATATAACTTTTTACAGCAAAATGGCCATCTGACCCATGTAAAATGTCTGCTTTAGGGCAAGGTAAGTTGCACTCAGAAGTGGCTACACTCTTCTGTTAGCTACAGAGGGGGCCTAAAGGGTTATATACTCTGTGCTTCCCATTGTGAGCAAAGCCTGAATTTAGATCAATCCACTACATACTTCTAAGGAGCTTAATCTACCTGTCCTTCTAGTTGGTGTCATCCCATTAACGTATGACAATTCCTGTTCTCGCAGCTCCTTTCCTCTCCAGAGGTTTTCTTTTTACAGATCTGTCACATATATCACCTACCATTCAGTATTGATCCTTCGGATATGTTTAGCAACACATTCTTGCTTGATTTTCAAACAAATTCTACTTTAAGAGAGTCCAGTCACGTGCACTGATCTACCCATTTAAATCACTGCTCTGACTATATATTAACATTTTCATTATACACCAAACAGTGCTCTATACATAACTACAAAGCAGGTTTACATACTAAACATACTGACTAAATAAGATTAACGTTAAAAATGTTACAGGAGTCTATAGGAAATTGCAGCTAAAGGCCACAGAATTTGATAAGACTATCCCACACCTGAGGACAGAGTCATACACCACTCACACCACCATGGGGAAGAAAACATCCTAAGGATATGGTCAGTGCCTCTGCAAACAATTCCTGTAGGGCAAAGGGAATATCTGTTACAATCCTGACACTATTACACAAGAGGGACAAACTGATGATCCAAGGAGAAAAGATACCAGGCCCTACAGAGATGTTTCAAACATTTTCCAAGACAGCTGCATTTCAGAAAAAAGAAAATATGACAAGGAAAACCAAATGGTATTTGCCATTTATCTTAGTTTTGTAACTAGGTAACAAAATGTAATATTTGCCCTAAGCAGTTTTACTGCTTTTACCATGAGCAAAAAACCAATTTTAAATTAGAAAGCTGAAAGCTTCTCTGTACCAAAATAAGGGAAGTCAGTCTGAAGGTCAAATATAACTGTAGCAAATATAAAGCATAAATATTTGCTATAAGTAAGCACAGAGTCCTTACATTCTACCCTGCTCTACATGGACACTTTTGGAGTAGAAATTGAAGAACACTCTGTTTTTTCAAATGCATATTGTATTTTTGGCTACAGGTGTGAGTGAGAACATGGGTAGGAGTTATGTGGGAGGAACCAAGTACAAATAAATGTTTAAAATGTTCATAAGGGATAGCAAATGTCTCACAAAAAACCAACAGCAGGACGATGCACAGACACAAGACAAAAATCTGATCAGCATAAGAGACCACCTTTCCTCTGCAAGGGAGAACCTTGTATAAAACACCAGACACAATACTAAAGTGAGATGCTCAAATACTGGTGTTGCAAACTAGGTTTATATAGTGCCATGTACCAGTGACACAAAACCCCACAGAGTATCTCCACCCGCCCCTTCCCAATCCGTAGTTATTTTGTTCTCAGAAAGTAGCACAGGAAAAAAGATAAGTGTTTTTCCTCATATATGAATATGCCCTGATACTACACCAGATCGACAGGAAAATCACACAGAATGCTTTGGTTAACTTCATTCACCTGATTCAGATTAGATGAGAGGGGAAGTGGAAGTATTACAAGAGTACTATGTGTCTCTTTGCAGTGCAGCCTGTTCTTCTTCTACCCTTTCCTTCTGCTGTTGAGCAATCATCCTTCAGAAAAGTTGTTTTATTCCCTTAAGGTAACCTGTAGATGCATTGCCTGGGAACAGTCATCTCACTCCAGAGCAAGCATTCTACTTCTCTTGATTCTACTTTCAAGTTCCAAGTCATGCTGCATCCAGCCATTGTGAATATAAAGCATTTCTACAGGAGAATGAAATAAAACTGATACTGCTTTTATGCTTCACGATTTTACGTTACTTTTATTTGCGATTAAGGAAGCATGCTGTTAGCTGAAAAAGCAAATACATATTAAAAGGCCAAAGAGACATGAAATGAGAGATTCAGTTTAAGACACCTAAATGTAGATATGAATGTATGTGGTGTTTAAGCTTAAAAGTCAATACAATTAATAAAGCTTACAGAGTAATTCAGCCCGCTCTACACAGCTCACAGTTGGCCAGCGGAACTGTTCTCTCGCCTCGTTTGACATTAATGGCAATCAGACACCCAGCAAACATGTAGATGTCTAAATGTAAGTATCTTAATCTGAGGTTTAACTTTGTCCAAATACTTAAAATTCAGTAATTTCAAAAGTTAAGATTCGAATGCAAATACTTGCTGTTAACTCCTTATGCCTATTAATTCACCGTAATTCTCTCATTTGTATACAACTTCAACTTGATGCAGCCTTACAGAAAATTATAAAACTGTTTGAAAAGAAATGTCAGCATAGGAGCAATATGCACTAACTATTTCCATGAAATTGTAAATCTGAATTTTGTTGCTGAACTTGCACATCTAAACGAATTCTCTGTGTTTTAGGTCCTGTACCTATCGAAAAAATTGCCCACTTGGCACTGAAGATACTTTGAAGCATTTAGGCTAGTACACTTAAAAGAAAGATTTATGTTTTATCAAGATTTTGATTTGAGATTGTAATGCAAAAAAGGATGTGGCAATTTTTCTTTGAAAATGACTGTACTGCTTCTCCTGCTTCCCCAGGAATTTCCCCTAAAAATTGCAATGTATTCGCTATGTACATCTTTCCTAAAATGAGAAGATTTGTACTGCTTTCTGTCAGGGTGTATGCACAATGGGTGGCCATTTTATGCATATGCCTCATGGAAATAATTTGTTCTAATGCAGGTGGTTTTGACTAACCAACACTGGGTTCCCCTTGCTGCTTTAACAGGAAAAATATCCCTTAGCATTGGAAGTACAACTTAAAACTGCAAGAACAGCATCAAGGAACATTACATTTTACTTTTATTGAAGACTGCATTCTCCTAACAGATGGAGAACTTGGGGTTAGGTCTGAGTTCAAGCTGCCTCTAAACTTGGCCCAGACTTCTAAAATGATTTTAAACAAATCATTTAACACACTGGCACCTCATTTCTGCTGAAGTGGAAATAATTCTTCCATTGATATTCTGAACTGTTTCCTTTGGCCTATAAGTATCTGAGACGAAAATTAATCTCGGTGCACACAGCATGTAGTAAATCAAGCATTAATGTCAATTAGAATTCAAAATGCTATTGATAATGGTTATGGCACACTTAGTAAGGGGAAAATAGTATAGGGAGAGATATATTCTAGTACGGTGATGAACTTACATTGATGATGTATGTGTTACTTCATTTTAAAGGCATTGAGAAATGAGAAAGAAAATATTCAGTTGGGTGGTGATTCAAAAGATTATAATGAATTATAGCCAGAAGAAACCAGCACTTTAAGAAAACCCTGTCAGGAGAGAACCCCATCTTCTCATGAATGTAACACAAAAATTCTTTTGTGGGCTATTTGAAATGTTCTACTATACGACACAGAAGGTTTTCCATCATTCTTCAATTGACCTTCAAGATTCAGATAAGGTTCATTTGTTCTCTCTGCACAGAAGCATTGGGAATATCAGCCTCCTTTCTGAGATAATTTTCAAACTTTTCCAATTAACTGAAAACAGAAAAAACCTTCAGTAATCCCTGCTCTTTCTAAGGTTCCAGCCAGTTTCCAAAGGCAGAGGGCCGTCATTACTGATCCTTGGCCGCCACCTGGTGGCCTCTGGGAAAAATAAGTCCAAATTTCACTCGTCCATGGGGCCAAGGCTGCAGTACCATCTTTCCCAGTGCTTCTGGAGGGCTGTAGGGTTGGATCCCTTTTCTCTCACATCCCGATAGACAGGCAGAAGGAGAGGCTGAGATTATGGGATTTGTCCAAGCCTTGTGGGCTGACTCTGGGACTATGCATACACCAGTGTATCACTCCAAGGAACTGCATGTAAAGGCAAAGCTTTGCTGGGTCTCACTGGTGGATTTTCAGTCTATTTTAGGTATTTTTATAGGTAGTTTCCCAAAGGTGAGAATACACATCTCTCCACCAGTCGACATTGCCATATTCACAGCACAGGCATGAATTAGGAGAGTGCCTGTGACCCTCATCGTCCACCTGGGAGACTGAGGCTTAGGAAAATGAAGCACCCTGCCTATGGTCAGACAGAAGGACACCAGCTAAATTGATTAAATTGAATCATAGAACCGTTTGGGTTGGAAGGGACCTTTAAAGGTCATCTAGTCCAACTCCCTTGCAATGGGCAGGGACAACAAAAGCAATTAAAGAAGTAGCATTCTGAAAGATAATAAATATTTGAGGGATTGGCCAGAAAGCAGATCACAGCAAGTTGTACAAACATGTAATATTTCACAATAGAAGAACTCCTGTGGCTTCATTGTAATTCTGCAATACCAATCTTACAAGAAATTAAATCCAGATCTCTAAATCACTTACTATGATTCCTGAATGTAAGAAATTTAACCAAGCTTCAGCTGATTAGAAATAGCAGCTTTTAGGGTACTATTTGTTCTTGTAAATCAGATTTGACATGTTTTGAGAAACAAATGGGAAAAGTATTTCTGTAGGGAAATAAGTGCTTCTGAGGGATGAGACAAGAAGGAACAAACAGAGACAACAGACTTTTTTTTTTTGCAGTACTTATGAAATTAAGGTGTCTGGACCCTTCACCAGACAACGGTACAAGACTAATGAGCTCTGTGCATGAAACTAGTTTTGTTTGAATATGGAAAAATGGATCCATAATAGTTATTTGTGACTAAATAAGTAATAAGGGCCTGACTGGGTGATTGCCTGGGGATATGTACACAGTCTAATTTAGTAATAATTTCCATCCCTCTCTGCTTAATGAACAAATAAACAACCCTTGCATGACAAGTAAATGCTGATGCAACATTCGTAACATCAATTAGAACTTATGGAAAACATCACTACAAACCAGAGAAAATTAGAGTTAAAAATTCTACCGTAGTTCTAAATATATCCTGCTTAAAAATAAAATAAAATGGACTTTTAACTTTGTATTTGAACTTCTGGATTTTTGAATACAATGTACTGTGAAAGGCTTTGACCTCATTAGTCTCTGTTAGTCAGCCCTATTTTGCTGCATCTAACCAAAGAAAAATAAATTGCATAATTGTCTTAAAGAAATATCCACTTCTATTCTTTGGGTTTCTTGTCTGTGCTCTTCTTGGCACAGGCCTTTGACTTCCTCATCTCTTCATAAGGATAACTTTATAAGAGTCTATTTTGGTTTTCTTGCAGTTCCCCAGAAACTTTCTACTTGGAGAGCTCTCTAAGGCACTGTTGGGAGGAAAGGGTTAAAAGCAGAAGAGTGGAGAGGAGGATGGGAGATTCCAAGAGATCTTGCAGGTGGGAATGCCGAGGTCTGGAGAATCACAGTGTGGGAAATCTCATTTACTATGCCTACTGCTGTCTATCCTCTGTTTGTTTTGAGAAGTAGCATTTCTGTGTAGAGATAACATAGGTGTTTTGAGAGACCTTTAGGCACTCTCAGGGACGTGCTTGAGCTCCCTGTTTTGGGAGAGAGAAGATCAGAGCTCAGAGATCATGAAAAGCACAGAGATCACAGCATGGTGGCAAGCTCCATGTGCTTGGGCCCTCAATAAGTGGGTGCAAAGAACAGCCCTGCCACCCCTCGGGATGGACTGAGCCTGACGGTTCCTGCATTCCCGCTCCCCTGTCTCTTCCTGGGCGTTGCTTTGGGATCCTCTAGTTAGCGAGGTAATGAAATATATTTCCTCTTTGCATTTCAGATGTAGTCTTTTGGCTGTTCTGCCTGCTTGCCTGTGTCGACTGCCACAGCACCCAAACACCCTTTAATTGCTCTTTCTCATTTTTTCTTACAGTGCTTTTAAGGAACAGGTCTAGATAAAATACACTGTTGTGATCTTCACAATGTCAGGTTACTGCCTCCCTTTGGTGAAAACTTAACCAGATTTTCTATATGTTGCAAAACACCTCCAGACACCTCTTTCCAAAACTTTGGCAGGTGGAAGGTAAATTCACTTTTCATAGAACAGGCCAAGACAATCCTTAGCAATGTAGGAAAACCATATCCAGCTTTCTTATGGATTTAAACACTGACCAGGAAAGCACTGCATAACCACATCACAAACCATCCAGGCTGAAGCCATCCTCCACCCTTATCTCTAACTAAATTACAGCCAGGGATGCAGGATTCACAGGGACAGAAAACACAACAGTGGGAGGCAGTGTGATACTGCAGCCTAGTGGGTCCATCATATATCTGGGATAAATAATTCTCGTGTTTCAGCTCTTTGCCTTAAGGCTATTGATGTGCTTCACATGAAACAGTCACATCTGTATCAGTTTGGGATAGTTTCTTTTTTTTTTCTGTAAGCAATGTAAATAATGTCAATGGATATTTAATTACATTTTCAAGGCTTTAATTTTCATTCAAAATCCTTTATATTCAGATTGTTTCAGTCAGATGTTCGATTACTTGACAGAGCCTAAAACATAAATGTTCTGGTTTTAAAATATGTGATATCAATATATACATGAAAGAAAAATTAAAAAGATGTTTTTGAGTCTAAGTATGCAAAATATAACCTCAGGCTACAAAGCATTTCATCCAATAAAATTTGAAAAGAATTTCAGAGGGATCATCAAATTCATTAGAGGCAGAGAGATAATTAACCTAATCTAATTAATCTCCATGTTGTAGTGAGCCATTTGCTAAGCAGTTGAGTGCACACTAGATGGCAGCCTCAGTACAGATGATTTCATCCTACTGCTTGTTCTCCTCCAAGAAAAGCTGAAATCGAAAAATATCCTCGGACTCAGTAGTGCATTTTGGGAAAAATGGAACTGGATGATGGGCCAAACTGTGGGATGCTTAGGTCTGCACTGTGCTTAGGTCCTCCCTGTAGTGTCACCATACTGCAGGTAGCACTAAGCAGCAAAAAGCCTCATTCCCAGCTAAATGCAAGTAACACCAGTAACAAATGCTCTAAAACCCAAAGGCAAAATAACCCAAATATCCAGGAATAAGCTGTTTGCAGCTCAGATTTCACAACATGGAAAAGAGGAAGACTTCTTTGTGTCTGCCTTGCAGCACAAAGAACAAAATGAAGCAGCTGGTCAGTAAAGCCCAACAGAAATACTTACAGATAAGATTTGATCTCCTCGCTGCAGCTCTCCACTGAGATCCGCTGGCCCACCTGCGAGGATGAAAGACACGAAAATGCCTTCCCCGTCTTCACCTCCCACAATGTTGAAACCAAGTCCTGTGGAGCCCTTGTGCAGGATGATTTTTCGAGGCTCTCTGTATAGAAACAAAATGAAAATGTTTATGCAGTCAAATCTCTTACTGTGTACGCATTTTTCATAACATCTTAAGCACACTATGTTTTGCTTAAGACACAATGGCCTGCTATTGCCCAAAGAAACCATTTAACAAATGACAAAGCTGTTAACTGGTGAACAGATGAGGTAGGAATCAACCAGCATTATTTTTTCCTCATGGTTGAATCCAAACATCTCTATTAATTTAACCCCATTGGAGTCATCTTCACTATGTTAAGTGACAAATTTATTAAAAGGAAAAACAAAACACTGAATGTATTTAATAATCTAATTTACAGGAATACTATATATACAGGTAGAATCAATCTTTATATGGTACCTTTTTATTTTAAGTTCTAGTCTTGCTTTTGCAACAAATGAACAAAGAAAAAACTTCTAACTCCAGGCAAAGCAATGGCAGTTGTGTTTGATCCTGACAGATTTGGAGCAAATAACATTTATATGATCAAGTTAATACAGCAGAATCTCATTCAAAACTCCAGTTTGGCATTATCAGGATCTTGCATTTGTTAAGTCACACTGCAGCTTTATCACTGAACCAGCCCAAGGGGTACCTGCTTTTGCCAAGCTCATTACAAAATTATTAATTATGATAGAAATCAATAAATAATAACAGGTATATCTCACATAGCTCTTTTCATCTGTAAATTGAAAATATGACCCAGAGGACGTAAACATAACATGCAATTTACTGATGGGAAAACTTATTTCCAGAAACAGATATATTTCCTAAGCAATCAAGGCAGCATCCTTGAGAAAGGGTCGCAAACGTTCTTGTTCCCAGTCTCTACATACGAGGCCTCAGACCTGGCTCTCCCTTGGATACACAAGCACACACAACCACATATACTTACACACACGCCATATTTATTGGTACTTACCGCACTTCAAATCCCTCTAACAATTTAATTTTCATAAAAAGTGTAAATGCTGTTATATTAGTATGTATAAATTTTAAGCCCAGCCCTGCAAGTCTCCCAAACACATACATATAAGTGTCTCTGACTCCTCCCAGAGAAATGGGATGCTCTACTCATTCCCTAATTTTACAAATAGAAGTTGCCAGCAATACAAACACACACCATATACAGCAGCATTCTCCATTATGCTTCTTGTATAAAAGATTCAATATTTTCTCCATACTATAGAGCAGTTCTGCATCACACAAATGGATTTTTCACTTCCATTTTGTTTTTAAAGAAAAGAAAGAAAAGCAAGAGAAGCGATTAATTGAGGGATGCCTTATTTGATGCGAGCTTAATCTTATGGATACACGGAGAATTTATCTGGACATGATACTTCTGACATAGGCATTTGTTCATCTTTGCCCAGTGCTAATATCCAAATGGTATCCCCAGCTTGATCATGATGTTAAAATAACATCTCAGCTTTCTGAAACTGAAGTTTCATATTTTTGAAAGAGAAGACTAAAGCAAAGTATTAGTCATAATCCGTATGGTCTTTCATCTTTTAACTTTTTTAACATTGTAAAGTAAGAAACCAATTAAAAAAACAGCTGTGAGCAAAAGATATATTGTATTGAGTTTCTGTATTTTTAAAGTATTTTTAAGAATCAGAAAATAAAGGTGGAGTTTTTTTTCTTTTGCATCATTGCTGTTGATTTGCCTTGTAGCAACTCCTTTAACACCTTGTTAAATATGTGCAGAGTAGACATAATGTGATCCAGAATCTATGAAGTCTAAACAGGTTTTTCATTAGAAGTGTGGCCTGGGGGTTGGAGCAGAACTAGGACAGTAAGCTGAAAGCATGGTTTCTCTTCTCTGCTTAGCCCATGCACAGCTGAGTGTTCTTGGCCACTCATTTTTCTCCCAACTTCAGATTCCTCATCCACAAAATGATATGGTGACACTTGTCATCTTTGAGTCCTACACATCGGAAATACTTCGCAGGAGTTAAGCAACTGCCATTTATTATTTACCAGAATATTGACAAAAAAGAGGCAGGAAAGTCAAACCAATATATTTGCATGCTCTGCTGGTGAGAAATCGAGAAATCAGAAGAGATCTTGTCCAAAATGAAAATGAGTATTTTCACAGTATGACAGGCAGCTTGGATCAAACAGTTGAAAGCCAGTGCCATGGGCAAAACTAGGTCAATACAACTGGGTATCTACTGAATAGTAAGCTGTGCAGCTCAACAAAATATTGGCCCAGTTATTAATCCCTGTCTCGGATCAAGTCAGCAGATTTACGCCTAAAACGCTGCCAGTGCTGTTTTATAATTTTGGCCTTTTGACAGCAAAATTCACATTCTGCTCTTGGATGATTACGTTCAGAGGAAGTTCAGACAATAACGGGAAAATGTCAGAAGCTGTGATTAGAATGCAATGGGGTTCTGCCCCTGCTCTTTTGCCTAATCAGGTCATCTTGGTCATGACTCAGATTTGGTTGTATAGAGGCTGACCATCAGTAACATGTCTTCGTATTTCTTTCCTATCTAAGTATCCTGCAGAATCTGAAAGGTGGACTCAAGAACACATAAGTGTTGTTGTCACCATTATAAAAATAACCTTTAGCCATATCTGTACTGCAAAAGCTATAGGAAGTAGAATGTATATGCCAATTCACCTTAATATAATAAATACATTTTTAAAAATATGCAATTGTTCCCACTTGCATAGTGTACTTAGAATGACAATGAAAGAAAGGATTTACGATAGTAAAAAAGTTGATATCAAGTTTATGAAGTAGGAAAAATATTTCTTAAGCAAACGAACTACAATAGCAGCCACTGCCTAGGTGATCTTTTAAGAGTGATGCAGAAATTAGTTACCTGTCAATGCTTTATCAACACTCACTGAAAGGGCTGGTTTTGATAAAGCTGAACATGAGGATGTTACATATTTTATCACCTGGTATAACAGCTACAGTCAACCCTTAATATGATATTTAAGGAGGTCTAAGAACAGCTGTTCCAATTTTTCTTGAATATGTGGGAAACAATATTAGGAAAAATTCCTTTGCCTCTGTAAAAAATCTTTATGAATGGTTCCAGTACACATGACAGAACTCAAGAAAAAATGCAGACAAATGCTGTAAAGGGGGTAATGGAATCAAACACTTAAAGAAGACATGATGGGAGAGTTAAGAAGTGAATGAAAAGTAACTCAAATGTGAACAACAGTTTCTTGCAGTCAATGCACTCAGAATGTGTAGTTGTCTGCAGAAAACAGCAATTAAGGCAGAAGTAATTTCAGGGTAATTTCAGGTTATTTTGAAATGGGGGTGGTTGGGCACTGGAACAGGCTCCCCAGGGAAGTCGTCACAGCACTAGCCTGACAGAGTTCAAGGAGCATTTGGACAATGTTCTCAGGCACATGGTGTGACTCTTGGGGATGTCCTGTGCAGGGCCAGGAGTTGGACTTAATGATGCTTGTGGGTCCCTTCCAACTCGGGATATTCTATGATTCTATGAAAATGTTTTATTTGGAGACAATAGATGGCACTCTGTAGCTACCCTGGAAAAAGGAGCAGTCTGACATCCAGTGTTTCTGAAATGCACATTTCTGCCTTCAGCTTTAACTATTTATCCCACTTACAATTTCTTCTGTGATAAATATGCCTGAAGTTTGTAGGTGCTAACAAAGCATACTAGCACTTTAATTCGGTGTGTGCATGTTTTATACCCTCCTGCAGCTCTGTACCACATACAAACAGAGAAGAGCAGCAGGGGAAATCAAGCAGAAATTAGAAAGGAGTGTGAGATGAAAACACTCCTGGACTGACAGAAGGAAGCAGAAGGGAGGGGGGAAAAAAAGAGAAGGGAAAAGAAGAATGAAAAGAGAAAAGAGGAGAGGGATCAGGATAAAGGGAGACAGTGCATCTGTAACGGAGAACAGGGAAGGAAATAAAAAGGGAAGGAAAGAAGAAAGGAAGATTTACATTAATAGAGCCAGGAGTTAAGGAGCAAATAAAGTGCTGCAATCTACACAAATTTACAGGCTGAGAAATCAATGGCAGAATCAATTTGGATGGACTTGGTTGCTTGCTTTAGGGAACGCATCAGATCAGATTCTGTAAATCACATTACAAGTTGCAGGCCTGATGTAAGAGCAAAGGATTACTAAATTAATATTTGAAACCAATAAGTAGTAACAAACCAGAGCGGGTAAAATGTCAACACTTAAGAAAATGCCTTCTGTCATAAAAACACAATTACCAAAAATAAATCAAAGTGCAGCATTTCTCTCCTTTTTGGTTTATGCATGTTTAATTTGTTCATTACCTTGAAAACAGCAAGTGATTTTTACTTACTACATTTGTACTGAATATTTGGTTTGATCAGTTTACTTTTAACAAACAGAAAATGACCAAGACAAAAAATGTGACTATTCCTATCATTCTTCTATGGACTGGAATCCATAGTAATTATAGATCTAATTTAAGAGATTAAAACTGGACTAATAAATGAAGGAGAAGAGCTTTCTAAAAACAAGTAATTCTTATAATAATTAACTGAAAGAAAATCCATGATTAAATTGATTATTTTGTGCTGCTGGCAACATTAAAGAATAGAGTCAGTTTTAGTATTCATCTCACATTGACACAGCTCTGTCTTTCTGTTTCTTTTGTATCATCTATAAAATTGGAGTGCTGACATAGTTTTGTGCTTTTCAAAACACCTACAGAAACACTAAGCATCACTGGGTGCTTTCAAATGTCAGACCCTAGAGACTTCCTCAGTTTTATACAATCAGTGAGGTATCCCAAATCTGCAGAGACTTAGAAATACGGCTTTGATCTTGATTTGGCTGCAGGTTCTTTGTTGTTTGGGTTTTTTTACTTTTTTTTCCTTGCTGTTGTTGTTTTTTTGCCTTTCCTCAGAAACCTAGTCTAATGGAAAGTGTCCCTGCCCATGGCAGAGGGTTTGGAACTAGATGATCTTTAAAGTCCCTTCCAACCCAAGCCATTTTGTAATACTGTGAAAAAAACCACCCCATATCTAAGGCCCCTTCTCTTGAGCAGTATAAATATGTTGTTTGGCTTCTGACAATTCACTGTGTGAGCACTTTAGAGTCATTTGGCTAATCAAGCCATTTCTTTTTCAGAAAAATGCTTCTAGGTTTCCTCTCATGCTTCAAAAAATTGATAAATAACTGTGTGTTCATTTCTGGCAACCAAAGGACATTCATACTGGAAGGACCTAAAAAAAAGTGATTCAAACAGATTGTTCATTCTTCTTCACAGCATTTAACACAGGAAGAGTGGAGGGACAGAGTATGTACCAGTGTGTGTGATGGTTTAAAATCTGATTAATCAAACAAGAGAGAATATGAAATTCTAAGTGGTTGAAGGCGTGGAATATTCACACACACCTTTTTAAAAGACTTTGAGTTCTGGTGAAACCAAGCTTTCTTTGTATAGTTTTCCTTTCATACTTCTACAACTCTTGCTTCACACAAGAGTAGAATCTGTCCGTACTGCTCTCATCTATCGTTTTATTGTGATATCACTTCTACTGCATCTCAGCTTTTATTTTTTCTCCTGGTTATTCCCCTCTTAGGCTTGGCAAAACCTTTCCATTATGATGTAGAATAGCTCCACCTCTTGCTTTCCTTCCCAGCCCTCCTTCTCATCTGCCTTTGTTACAGTCCAAAGCACCAGGACCTGGCAGTGGTAGGGAGCTGACAGACCCTTTCTCCAGTTCCCAGTCCTTCACCACCTCATAGCGCCTGCACACACCAGTGTTGCCCCTGTGTTACACACCAGCGTTGCACCTGACCCTGTGAGGTCTGATCCCTGATAGTGACTTTAATTAGTGTTATCCCACTTTTAATTATGATTGAAAATAACAAAAATAAGGAAGCCTTCCTCTTATCTACTGCTGTCACATTGACCATCACAGTCCAGAGGGGTAAACCGAAACAATGTTTTGGCCTTGTGCAGACTGTTCACTATCACTACCTGTAATTGATTAGTGACTTATTATTTCATTTTACCAAATATTGGTAAACTAACAACCAAGCATTCAGCCTTTAATAAGATGTTCATTTATCAGAGCACATAGCAAAACATCACTTTGCCTACTACAGTTACCTTGTCTGCTTGAAACAAGTATTTTGTCCATTTATTTGACTACAGATTCCTTAGCATTTCTTGTTCACTGAATGTGTAAAAGCAATGGCTTATTCTAATTTTAATAATGACTACAATTTTAAAGCATTTATTCTGCAAACATCATGCCTAAATTGTCACAAACCTTAAAGTATATTTAATATGAGGGAACTTACTGAGAGCCAGGCTTCAACCTGACTGATGCATGTGTGACTGCACTGGGTTATACAGGTGCAACTGTTTTTGTTCTGTAGGAAGACTTTGGGACTTTAGCAATCTTTCATTTTATCTTTTGTAGAGAAACTAAAGCCTGCACACCAGGCAAAGTTTTCTGCTTGCAGATAGCAAAATAGAATTGGCATACAGGAACAATCTTTCTGATTTGATAAACTGGTCTGCATTTTTACCATGACACCTGACATTTACTTTAAATGCACAGGAGTCTGTCTCCTGGGTTTGAGAAATCTCATTGATTTCTAGAGAGATAATGTAGGACAGCTAATATGCTCTTTAGCTCTATAAGGGATAAGATTACTCCTGTCTGCTTGTTCATTTATCCTTTGTCTCACATAACCACTTGTCTCTCTTCCCTGTTCCAGGAGGTATATTATTTACATGCTAATAATCAAAATAAATCCTGAAAACTGCATGTCTGTTCCACCTGCTACACCTAGCACAGGCAACTCCACACTAGAAAGGTTTGCTTTGCATCTTGCTTTTAAAAACTATCGGTTCCATATTGAAACCACTGTTCTAAAAACTATTACTTACAGCATTCAATAGCTCTATTTACCATGAGTGCTCCAGCTTTACAGTTTGTAAACAAAGCTGGATGAGATGGAAGTGGTGAGAGGCAACAGAATTGCACCATCATGAGATAGGAAATATTCAAAGGCTCAGAGAATACCTAAAAATAGCAGTGCCTCTAAGCTATGTTTCAAAATACCAATACACAGGCCGCTAGCATCAAGCTTCTGAAATTACTTTATAGAAGACACTTTTGAAACAAAAAGCAGTCTGTAATATCTGTCCTATTCAGAATAAAAATTCTTATCCTTAGTCATGGTTCAAATGCTGTTTATTTGTGTATAAATATTTTTATATATATTTCAGATATTCAGTCACATTGATAAATAGATGTAATATTTCCATCAAAAGACTCGATCAAATTAGTTGAAATCCCAGTTTCTAGGAGTTGGCTGGTAGCATACAAAATTCAACTTAGTGGGGATGCCAAAAGCAGAGAGAACAGCTGTCAGATGTCACTAACATTAAAGCTTTGTGTGCTAGTATGGCAGGATTTCAAAAAAAACCAGGTCTCTTTTCAAGCAGTATTTTTCTATTTTCGATACTCATTAAAATCGTTTCAAAAAACTCAAAAAACCAATATTTTCAAATTCAAACACTAGAGTTTTCTTGTTTTTTAAACCATGCAAATAAAACATTAGGGAAGTTGCTAATGATGACCTCAAAACCTCTGAAGTTCATGACTTTATAGACATAATAAATCTGTACACCTCACATTACAGGTATTACACTGTGAAGAATATATGGCTAGAATATAAAGGCAAAATAACCTTTAAAGACACCCTTTTTTTTTTTTCCACCTAGCTACTCAAATTGTTGCTGGACATGAAGTCCACAAAAGCCCTCTCTAGTAAAAAAAAAAATTGTTTTACGTATTCATCCATTACCTCGTTGAAAAAAAGCTATTCAAGTTCTTTAAAAATCTCTTCTGGCCAGCTCAATTATCACATATTCAACAGGGTGGAAAGGACTAAATGCCAGCAAATGCAATTCTCTCTGTATTTCTTTAACCCTCCCAAATTTAATTTTTCATTCCTAGGACGCAATAATTATATCACTTCAGTGACTCCACAGTCAGTCAGGGAGAGCCAGCATGCAGGGTACAAATGTCAGCATGTGCCAAGGATGCCTTGCAGGTAAAGCAGCTGTTTACAAAGTGCATCTCAAAAGCAACAGAGTGATTCTCCTAAATACAGGATTCTACTGATAGGAACATGGTTCCTAAAAGAGAATAATAACTTTATTTTGACCTCAAATTCTATTAGCTGTAAACATACTTAGCAGCATGGACTCCACAAAAGCATTAGAATAAATGGAGCTTTAACATAATGAAATATTTAGGGCTGAGCTGATTACTCATTTCTGCTCAGCAGTGGAGTAGGTTAACAGTCCCACTTTCCTATGCGAAATGAAATATGATGCAGTGTAAGTTCATTAGTAAAAATTACAAGCTGATGTTCTTCTACCTCCTGAACAACAGGAGACCTGTGGTATCAACTGCAGATTTTCTGCACTCTAATGATTCACACACAATATATGCAAGTTGTCTGTGTGGTCAGTATAGATTCTGCAATTTATCTAAAAATTCAGTTAGACAGATTGATTTCCACATTTCAGTAGGAGTTTAAAGCTACAAGATGACTCCTGAATTGGTCCAGTAAACCAAGCCACAGATACCATAATAGAATTTCCTTCCTTAAATCTCAATTGAGCAAGTTATTTTTTTCTTCCCCTTTCCCTCCTTTTTCACCATCAAAATTTTTCTTGAAGTTCAGTTTTATTTCAAACATCAATTTATTCATGAGATGATTTGAAGAAGAGCCAGGGGAGTTTATTATGACTCTCTCTTTGGATTAGAGAGAGAGAGAAAGAAAAGAAATCTAAAAGGAGGGTGTCTAAGCAAGCACTGAGACTGCTTGTCCAGAACTTGAGCAATCTCCACATTTTTGATAGTCACAGCTTCACTGGAGAAGATCCTCAGCAACCTGATCTACCTTAGTGTTGGCCCTGTTTTGAGCAAGATGGCTGGATGATGATGAGGGCTTCATTTATTGAACTATCTTCCAGATGATAGCCCTTGAGCCACATGAGCCTTTCCTGAATAATTCCGTTATTCAATCTAATTTTCAATGAATAATTACCATAGCTGTTTTACATATTTTAAGTAATCACATTTTAAAATCATAGCTCTAGATAAGAAATTAAAAATTGAGAGTTGTGAGAAAACCATTTCAGGCTTCACTTAGGATAGGATTATTTTACACATCTACCACTTTATTTTCTGACTGCACCACAGTACAGTTGCAACAGAAACTACAAGACAACTAGATGACATCTTTCCTCTGTGGAAACCTTATAGTCTCACTTTCATCACAAGAAAGAAAAGCTTTGAAATATAACCTGAGAGCAGCCAGTGACAAGTTATTACCCATGCCTACAGAGTTTCACATTTCTATGGGGGGGGGGGGGGGGGAATTAAAAAAAA
>VZTE01005755.1:4468564-4490220 GCA_013397775.1 Eulacestoma nigropectus
TTAACATTTTTTTAAACTATACCAGTCAGTGCAAACAAAATCTGTGCTCTCGTGTTAAATATCAGCCTTTCTAATACTGTAAAGATGCAAGAATATTAACCGTAGCTGTGAATGATTCACATTTTACACAATTGTTTTATTTAAAATTGAGGCAGCTGTGTACCCAGAGTGGTACTCTACAGTTGAACACATTCATATATACAGATATTCACCAGCACAGGATTAATATTTTCTATCAGTACTTCTTCATCCTTAGTTTTGGACACTGGTTTGTCAAAAATAACTCATGCATACATCAAGAAAACAGAGTAAGACTTCACTGGGCATTTCCATGATTAGTGTGAAGATTTTACAGCTAACACAAGTAAATATTAACACTAGTCAACAGAGATGAATTGAAGAAATGGTATCCAATATATCTCCATGACAGATATTCTCACCTCCATGAAAACCAAACCTTTCAGTGTAAGTAACAAGAAAGGATCAGCACTAATTTGAAACTTCATTGCTTCTTCTCACAGACTTAAACACTGTGGTGTGCAAACCCACGTCTAATTAATAGCTCTATGTATGTGGGTAGTTCAGTGGTATCTGACACCTCTACAGCAGCTTCAACAGAGAATCATCTTACCCTTCCACAGAAATGGTCCGCTGCAAGCTCACTGTGGGTGGACGCGTTGCAGTGCTGTGCTGGGAATGACTGTACGGCCAAGGAAGAATAAAGAAAAGCATTTGTTAAAGAAATAGAAGTTTCTCTTGCTCTTATTGTCTAGCAGCTTAGCTAATGCAAAAATAGATACAACAATCAGATTGTTTTACACGTGTCTAAAGCATTTTGACTTCAGTGATGCTAATCTGTTCAAACAGTGCTTAATTGTACAATCTCTCTTGTTTAAATTCAGCTTTCATTTCTCATTAAGAGCAGAAAATTAAGAGAAAAACTCCCCCTTATCTTTCTTACGCATTTTTTAATACCTATATATTCACACACACAGTTCAGTAATTTAAAATAACTTAAATGCTAATTATTCCACTAAATATACTAAACATACAATGCAAATTTAATTTCAGAGCAAAAGGTAAAACAGCAAATGATAATGTAATCAATCTAATTCTCAGTGTTTCTCAGTAAAAGAGGACATGCACTGCTTAGAATTGCACCTTGATGTAACTTCAACACTAGTTCTATCAGATTATAAGTATCTTGACTCTTTCCACATGGATTTTTATTAATCTAGGACACAACATTTAGGAAAAAACCATGATATTTTCTAAGTAAAACACAGACTCTCTGAAAGAAAAATATTTTTGACTGAAAAGCCTGAGGTTTAACAGCTTCTCATATGTTCTACTGACATGACTAAGAAACCTGAATAATAATTATTATGTTAAAACTACACAGTATGTGCTAACTTCAGTATAGTACTATGGTATAATAGTATTGTAAATACAAATGGATAACAACAGAGCATCAGTCAAAGGCAGTTTTGTGACAATAAATTGTACTCCTTATCCAAGACAACCTGTTTAAATAAAATATTAAAAAGCAGAAGCATCTGGGTGTATTTTCTGATTAGTTTAAATGACTACAGCACATAGTGAGGCCCAGTATTAATAATGCAAAGTACACAATAAAAATAAAACTTTATGTCAGTTTTATACCACTGATTCTAACTGAAGACTTTGTCTTGCTTTCAAGCTTTGCATACATCTCAAGCTGCTTGATCAGAACAAGCACATCTTATTTTCAATAGAAGCTACTTCATTTGACATTAGTGAGCAACACGTCTATTTTACACGAGTTTCATCCTGTAGCATAGTCAAAACTGTCTGACAGAAAAGATGTCATTTTTCTTTTTTTTTTGTGTAGCCCCTAGAGTTGTGACGCATGCCACTGGACAAAATGATTCTGCTGCCTCCTGGTATCTTCTGTTGTGACAGTTGTGCTCTTGTTTTATGTTAGTAAAGTACTCATCCTAATTGAGAGAACGTTTCAGAAGGTTTGTAGAAAAGTATATTCCCATTGTAAGAGAAGCTACAGAACTTTTCATCTGTTTTATAGCAAAACTTATTCAGGAGTATCCTAAGTTTCTGGGATCACGGTGTGAACAGAATAGCTGAGTTGGACAAACACTGCAGAATATTATATGAACATTGGTTAAAATTTCACATGAAGTTTGCATGTACAAGGCACTTTACACCTCACTCCTGCCAAGTGAGGGGCTCAGCTATCGGCAATATTCCCACCCATTAGAAAACCTTTTCCAATCCCAGGGGTTTGTGACACAGCATTCAAATGAGGCCTCACCTTCTTTCATGAAAATAGTTCAGAATTAGTGATACAAAAACTCTTTTTTTTTGTACATAATTATAAAAATCAAGTTTGATGCTTGATATAAGCTTATGCCTTCTAAGGTATCATTGTGAATACAATGACATCTAAAAGTCTAAAACTCAGTTTAGTCATTGCTTGACACAAGTAGCTATTGGAGACAAATAATAGTCTGATATGATTCCTAAATGACTTATTGAAAAGATAATCTTGTGGTGAATTCTATCAAACTGATGGAACCAGCAGAAAGAAGCTGTTTTCATCACATGCTTAATACACTTGAGCATTTTCCATGTCTTTTGTAGCACAAAAAAAAAATAAAGCTTTTGAGGTACTGCTACCAACACTTTCTATGATGAATGCCTAAACAAATTCCTATTGAGATATGTAAGCAGCATAGTGACAGATTAAAGTATTCAAAGTTTAACATTTAGGCTTATAAAAGTGCTACCATTTCTCTGAAATGATAGAGAATGAACCTCCTACCAGTATAATATAAAGTAGCAATATTTCCATATACTACCCAGTACTACAGCCATACAAGATGGATTTTCCCTGAAGAAAAGAATCTTACGTCCTGTAAAAGACCAGTTTTAACTTAAATCCATTTTATTTTAGTTCATTGAGACACGGGGAATATACTATTGTCGTAAGACAATTCATAAGAATGAAGGAACTAAGAATGAGATTATAAATTAATAATAAGGGGCAAAACTGGGAGCGAAGAATCCAACCTCTCTTTTTAATGGGTTTAAATTGCCTTTTGTTTTGAACGTATTTCTTAGGCAAGGTGAACAATTTCATTACTTCATTAAATACTAAAAATAGAGCAGGCTGGTGTTCACATATTTTTCAAAATGTTTATTATGAAAATAACAATATCAATAAGTATTATAGAAAAAAAAAGGTGAATAACCAGTTTCCTTAGTTTTAATTCTGTTCTACCCCAAGAATGCTCTGAAGGCACTTTTGCTGGGTGGATGATGCTGAAACTGGAGGCAGCATCGTAAACCCTTCTTTCCCCATAGGGACCACACGAACCACCACCTTCCCTTCCCAAATTACACTTTCACCAATATACAATATGCCAGTGAAACCTCCATCTGGGATGAAACAATCCTGTTAGGGAAATATTTATTGTGTTTTAAACTTCTATAATGCAAAAATATGGACAAGCCACCATTAAGGGATAGGACTGCATGACACTCAAATCAGTTCATCCCAAAGCCTACCTATTGCAGTGACAGAAGAAATAAGGTTGTTACAATCCAAAATTTTTCCTCTTCTCTTTTGTTTGGATAAAACCAAGACACATTGTCTTTACAAAACAAGTCATTAGCTTTCCTCTCTCAACCTTCAACCTCTATCAACAAAGAACAGTTGTCCTCTATTTGCTATAGCCCTGATTTAGGAAACCTTTTGTTTTCATTTATCTTTATTTTGACAAGTCAAAACTGACAGTATAAAAGGTATTTGCTTCTTAAAGAAATTGAGCCGCAACTTCTCATAAAGAAGCAGTGAAGCAGCCGTGGCACAGGCTGGGTAGAGACCTCTCTGAACACTGGCTTTGGAGCAGCCATTCTTCAGCTCCCAGTTCTGAAACTGCCACACAGAAGAAAAATATACAAACTGCATTTGTCTATCAATATGTTCTCTGCAGGAAAAAAAATCCCAAAGAAACAACAACAAAAACAACAACAAAAAAAACCAAACCCAAAACTAGAGTTCTGAGTTATTCTTTGCTATTCACAATACTAAAAGAAAAAAGAGTGATAAATGCAATATTGAAAAAAATTCCACCAGAGAACAGCGAAGGGAACGCTAATACTGTTTGTTTTTATGATGTATTCTCAGTGTGTTGTTTCTTATGTCAAGGATTGAAGGTAGCGCTGCAGTTGTTTATAAAGCTTCTAAGCCTTTGATTTGATGGATGTAAGAGTTTAAGAAGGCAACGTGCTTTAATTCCATTAATGTGGAGTTTTAATTCAGCTCAGTGAAGTGAAACCAGCTTTTCCTGATGCTGCCAACAGCTAAACTTCTAACTTAAATGAGTTTTTGCACTCCTGTGGGATTAATTAGAAGACCAGAGATTGCTTTTTTTGGGCATTAATTTTATCTCAGCTACAAACGGTTTGGTAATATCCAGTACTGACAGTTATTGACCCATATTAGAAGTGTCAAACTAACCAGACAGTCTCCCATCAGAGGCTAATAGGAAACTTCAGGGAATAGGACATTCAACCCTGCTACCTTCAGATCACCCTCAGGTAACAAAGCCAGACATGAGCTGTAACGCTGTTTTCATGCACAGGCACATGCAGTGAGGATTTAGCAACATAACTGAATTTTTAAAATGGCATCTGTACATTTACTGTACAAATAGCATTGCTAGGCTAAATACCTACTCAGTGGAAAACAGAAAAGCAACAAAATGAAGGATTAGGCTGTCCTTCTGCCTACAAATATGTAGAATAAGGGCCACATTACATCTCTATTCAGGTTTTCAGAGGTAATTTCACTTGCACAACTAAAGTAAAAAAGGTTGCTGACTTATTCCTCCCTCCCTCCCTCCCTGCCTCCCTTCCCCAAACAGTACTCACAAAGAAGTGGTTAGCCACATTCTGTGACTTAAAGTATTTGAGTTATTGCAGCCCTAAATTAGCATTATTTAGCAATGCAAGGTGGAGCTGTGACTCAAGAGGAATGCTTCGGCTCCTGGAATAAAGCTAATTATCCACCTTTGTCAGCGGTGTGCCTAAGTCAGGTACCTGATCTTCAAAGTGTTGAAACATCCACTGACTTCAAATCTACTTCCTTATGGCTGAGGTAATTGCAGGAGATAATGATAACCTTTAAAATATAAAAGTCTTGCTTATTTGAGAGGAATTGTTATTTCAGCTTGAGATAAAGTATTTAAAACAGCAGAAATGGTTAAGAATAATGTGAGGGGAACTGAAAGTAATTAAGAATGCTGTTTAAAGGAGTAGAGTGGAGAGAATATATTTTTAAAGTGGTTCCACAGGTAAAGTTCCCATGTAGGGTAAATAATGACTTACAGTATTGTGAAGAACTCAGCATTGGGTAAATTAGGCATAGTGAGTGAAAACTATTAGAAAAAACCTAGTCCAACCCTAACTGATTATGTTCATTGTTCATATCTTCATATTTTATACAGACTTTTGGGTTTTTAGAAGTGGGGTGCCTAAATCTCTACATCATTCCAAGACATTCGATTACTGTTAAAAAAAAGTAAGGTTAAGTCTTCCTACCAGCCTCAGTTATAACACTACAATTCTTGTTATTTCTGTTATCATTATTATTTATGATACTGTAATGATTATGAGGAATTATAAAGCTCCTTCTGAGAGCTGAAATAGTCCCTGATGAAGTTAGTTTGAAAATTATACCAGCTGAGGACTGATGTTGACATGGCAAAATATTTACAAGTGAAAACATGCAGGTGTGTAGGAAAAAAAGGGATAATGGTAGAAGAAGGAAAATCCAACACTCTCAGTTGCTTAAGCAGTATTGGATGGAAATGATCCATGACCATAACACATGATTTTGTCTCTAATTACAGTTGTGGAAGAGGAGGTAATGCTATTTTCATTACTCTAAATAGGGAACGTTTGTTTAGAAATTGCAGGAAACTTCCCGACGGACTCTGCATGGCCTCCCAACTACCTGCAGCCCATGGTGCCTAGTACCACGCCCAGTACAAGGCTGGGTTTGCAGTTCTGCACAGAAAAGGCAGCTGTTGCCCTCCTTCCTACACAATGCTTATGCACTTCCACATCGCTAATGTTTTTTGCCATACACTCGAGTGTTGTATCTCATTTCCTGTTACTATCACTCCTGATTCTCCCCGGCATTAGTTCTTTCCAAGCATTACCATTCCGATGAATTGTTCAGGGTGTAAGAGAATTGGAGACAGTTTGATTTCTCTGTGACAGAACAACAACTATTTTTGCTGGGGAAAAAGAAATCATCTTCCCCAAAGGAAAACACAGGTTACAGTACAGAAAAATGTCTTAATCAGTCAGGTCTTCTCTAATCTATTAGAAACAAAGATGTACTTTAGAAAAAAAAATTTTATTAAAGTTGTCTGGAGACACTGAATAATCTGAACACGTTGAAGCACTTCAGAGGAAAAGTGCAAAAGCTTATGGCTTTGGAAGGAGTCATTGGCTTCTTCCAGTCATTCCATATGGCTGGAAGAAGTAATTTAGCTTCTCTCTCAGTTTCTGTATATGTACTGAGTTTGCATGACAAGGTCTTGATAGCAGGTGGGGCTACAGGGGCATCTTCTGTGAGAAGTTGCTGGAAGCTTCCCACATGTCCCACAGAGCCAATGCCAGCCAGCTCCAAGACAGATGTGCTGCTGGCCAAGGACAAGCCCACCACTGACAGTGGTAGTGCTTCTGTGATAACGAATTTAAGAAGGGGCAGAAAACTGCAGCCAAAGAGAGAAGTAAGAATATGTGAGAGGAACAGCCCTGCAGATCCCAAGGTCAGTGCTGAAGGAGAGGAAGGAGCTGTTCCAGGTGCCAGAGCAGGGATTCCCCTGCAGCCCCTGGTGCAGCCCATGGTGAGGCAGCTGTGTCCCTGCAGCCCATGGAGGCCCCCACACTGAAGTAGGTAAATATCTGAACTAGGCTGTGACCCCATGTAAAAGCACACTGGGCCAGGTCTGCTAGCATGATGTGGGACTGCAGGAGACTCACACTGGAGTAGCCTGTTCCTCAAGGACTGCACCCTGTGGAAACAATTCATGAAAAGGACACAAATTTGGAGCAGTTCGTGAAGGCAGGCGTTGGGAAGATCTATGTGTCAGAGAAGTTAAGGGAGGAAGTGTTTCCATTGGCAGGGACCTCATGCTGGAGCCAGGGAAGAGTGTGAGAAAGAAGCAGCTGCAGACACGAGATGTAATGAACTCACCACAACCTCCATTCACCATCACCCTGTGTTGCTCAGGGAAAGCAGGTACAGAAATCAGGAGTGAAGTCGAGCCCGGAAAGAAGAGAAAGGTTGGGATGAAGTGTTTTAAGGTTTTGTTTTATTTCTCACTACTCTACTCTTATTTAATTGAGTTGAGCCTGCTTTGCCTGTGAGGGTGATTGATCTCTCCCTGGAAAGCAAGAATACCTGCATATGTATAGTCTTTCACAGGGAGCACGTAGCACAATTTCCATCAGTAGCTGCTCTGCGGCAGCTGCAACACCCAACACTCACCACTGTCCCATAAATCCCACTTCTGAGGGATTTCTAGAGCTGTGCACTGCTTCCATAATGAAACACATTATTGCACACAAATCTTATTAGGTCTCCGTGGAAGTAACGACGCAAGTAATGACACAAGTATGTGCAATGAAATTCCTTCGCAGTTTATGCAACTGTCAAAAGACATTAGCAAGGACTTAAAAAATGGGTCCACCTTTAAGGAAGTTTGGCAAAACTTTGATAGAAATCAAGAGATAGCTCAGCAGTTTCAGGAAAATTCATATAGGCAAAATAGGAAGAATCATAAAATTTGCAATCCAAAAATACCAAATTGCACATCAGACATGTTTTTAAAGTTGCATTGTGGGGGAAAGGCAGAAGAGGAAAAAAGAAATTATTGGGTAAGTTTTCCAGTAAGGAAACTGCTGCTATTGTCTAAAGAAAAAGCTCATCTAATCTGTAGTCTGTGAATACAGCATAAATTCTGAAATACTGTATACTAGTAAATTGCTCATAACAATGCTAACAGGCAGCACACTTTGAGTCTCAGAAAGTGTTAAGATCAGAATTCTTAGATGACTTGATTTATTATTGTCAATAGAAGTGAATAAAATGCATTTTTGTCAGAATACAATTTTGTGGGAGATACGTACTCAATAGGAGTATAGGAAAACAAATGGTTAAGCAGACACTTGACAAATCTGGAAAACCTCACATTTTCGTGTATGCTTCCACCACAGTCCACAGAAGCTCATCTAAATTTAGGAAATCCACTTAAAAGACAATTGAGAGCTCCCTTCAGGAATCAGAGACTCCTAATGCTAATCCAGGATCCGAAAAAGGGAAGTATAATGTAATTTTAACACAGAACTCTGTCAGAGCAATGTCTTGTCGTTAGCAAAATGGACAGAGATTATATCCTAATGGTTGTTACACTTATCTTGCAATACTGCATTTGGTGCCTAGAAAAGCCTTGCTTCGCTTTCTCTTCTCAAGGTAGGGTTGACCTTCTTTGCACTGAAGATGACATTTGAAAAATAATTCATAGGACTCTTGTACTTCATCTGCTTGTTTTATAAGGAGTAGGGAAATCATAGATAAATGAGCCTAATGACAGACTTAAAATAATATCAAGCCATTAAACTAATTTGCAAAGTTTCTATCCCTCTCCATCCAAAGAAAAACAAGCACATAAAATTCTTTTCATGCTGGAGTCATTGCACTAAATTTTACTCATTTAAGATAAAGTATGTGGAAATTAAAGTGATTTAAAGCAGGAATGAAAAACTGTCTGATGCCAAACCACACCATGCCATTAATAAACTTTTCTATATCTCACGAGATTCTGTATTATATTTGCATAACAAAAAAATCCTACAGAAATTTAAGTTTAACATTGTTTAAGACCAAGTTCATTTTCTCTGTGCTTACTAACCTTTATGTGCGCATTGCAGTGAGTTACAGAAAAGGAGTACATTTAGCTCCCATAGAAGTGGTTCATTAAAACAAATAGGATTATCACAACAGAAAGAGCATTAATTTACAATTTAAAATTCATCAGAAAAGCACACTTCATACCACAGTTACTCCTGATACTGTGTTTACTGCACCTGTGTGATACCTTCTGATAATGTTATCCCTCCTATCTGGATATACATTATCTCTGTGCAAGCTAGGAATATGGGTCCAATATGTCTTTTTTTAACAAAGCAGAGGTGAGAGTGTAGTCCTATATAAGCAGCTATTTAGTCTCACTTCCTCTGTCATTCAAAGCAGCCCAGCATGCAAGTGTGCATGTGCAGCTACACCAAGCACAAACCCAACAATCTTAGAAAAATACAAAAAGAGAGAAAAGCAAACGTGGAAGTAACATAGTGCACAAAAACAACATTCCAACAGAATACGGGCAAACAGCAGGGAATGGCAATTGGAAAATGCAGAAGTATAAAGACTGTACTGTCAATACGAAACATGAATAGTGAAGAAATTCAATGGTTTAAGCTTTTCTGCTTCTAATTTAATCTGTATGAACCATGATTTTTGAATCTTTTTAATTTGATAGAAGTTGGACTTAGAATTTCATGGGAAACATTGAGTGTCTTACACCATGGGGTCTAAGGAGGAAGCATACACTAAAACAAGATATGAAAAAAAATTTAAAATGTATTAATTTTTCTCATTCTGGGGTTACTCCCAGTGGGAGTGTCAGGCATAAGCATCTCCCAGAGATGACTGTAATATTATCTAAGCACATTAGTAATTAATTTTACCTGTCTTTGATTATAGGGCCTAGACTGGATTAAATGAATGATGCTGTATTATTTATTTATATGTTCCATTATGTCAATCTTTATATTCATAAATTGACATATAAACCACCATTTATTTAAAGATGGTTATTAAATTCACTCTTTGAAGAGATATTTAGCTAATTAAGAGAGAACTGTGAAGGGAATTTATGAAGAATTCCACTCTACGCCTGTGGTAGTCATTAAGGTGAATTGTTTAGTTACAAACTTAATAGATAAATCATTTGAGTAAAACACTGGAAACTGGTTTTAAAAGGTATGCAAAATTAGCAAGGATGAGTACATGAATTAGCTGATATACAGTCAATTTGTTATCCTTCTGGTGACTAATTTAACATCTCTACGATAAAATAGTATAAGTCCTGAACAATAGTCTGAGTTTTCTCTGCTAAACTTTACAAGTATTTCTTAGATGTTAGGGATCATTTCTTATAATTACCACCTTCTCATCATTCAGCCAGCAAACCCAAAGTTCTGGGATTATTTCAAGGTTACTTTAGTGTAAAGACACTGCCACGTTTCTTCTACTTTCAGGTTTCATTTTATCTAGAAGTAAGTCTCTCTTTGCTGCTACCAACTAATTATTTCCCTCTGCAAGTACTTATGTACTTTGGTTCTCACATGTTTTGGCCAGAACCAGTTGCACTGGGTCCACTGAGATTTAAAATACTGCTACTTAAGAGAAAACATCTGAGTAACAGACAGGGAAGCACAAAGAAACATGAATCAATCAATACAAGTAGTCACAGCTGGATTTATACCAACACCTCGTCTAACCTTAACTAGCACTAAAACCAGAATTTCATTTTTTTTTAGCACTGTAAAAAGAAATAGTCACGCAAGGAAGCTATTGTGGAACATGAGTGTATTGTGTCCATATTTATCCTGTGCACATGAAGTGAGCTATCATTGCAGAATTTTGCTTCAGCTCTCCATGTGTTATTTTTGAAGAGAAAGCAGTTCTGCTGAAAACCTATGAGTACCCTGAAATCAATGAACACTTAATGTTTGAAATATGGATTACTTGTATGATACAAAAAAAACTATGGAGGATAAGCCCATGCATTGGATGGTCATCCGTACTTTCAAATCTTGCATTCACAAGATTGGCAGGAAATTCCATGGCAATAGGCTCTTGTGTTCAGAATTCCTTTGATACACTACTTTATTCCAAGTTACACCTCTCTTCCAACATACCAGGGAAGTCTACTATCATAGAAAATACCTGTTCAAATAAGCATATTTTTTAACCAGTGGAATCCTCCAAATACAGTTGGGTAAATACACATCAAGAAACTCAAAGAGGGTTCTGTCACTCATTACTTCTGGATATAAAATGAGAACTTTTGTACTCAAGTTATGTGGAACAGTTTCATTTCTGTTTCTTTCTTCTGGGCCAAAGACAGGCCTGGATACATTCTACACCTTTGAGGCATCTAAATTAATTTAAATTTGTATCTTATTATTAAACTGCAGAATGTAGCTGCAGAATGTAGCTGCAGAATCCTTTCATATACAAATCAGAGATTGCTATACATCAGACCCAAACAAAAACTCTTCCCTTTAAATGTGGATGCAGAATGTGTAAATTAGTGCTGGAAAAGATTAATTATTTCAATTTATGTATTTCACTGATGTCAACCCAGACCTGTTAAATATTCTTACAGTAAATGTTACAATATGCACATCTCCAGTTGAGAATAGAGGTAAAACTGTCAGCATTTTAAAAAAGAAAATGCAATTTTCTTCTCACATTACACTTCATCTTCTCACATCACACTTAATCTTATTCTCTAGAGACTAGTCTAAGCTTTAAGTGATGAAATGCTAATATCATTTAAAATGAATTTATTAGAACGTATTTTAATTCACTTTGCTTTTCTTGTTGGAAATACAAAGGGTCTTTACAATACTACCGAATTCTTGGATATTGGTTAATCACTCTGTGAATCAATATTCCCAAGTCAAATGGTAGCTTCCACATTTTTCCACCAATTGATTTTATAACTCAAACGAAGCTCTGTCAAATTTTCAAAATGAGAATTACACTGATTTAAATTCATATATACACTACTAAAATTTGAAGTTGCACAAGGTACTCTTGATTTGTATTCTTTGTTTGCTGTTCCTTTTGGCAAGGGAGTCTGAAACTTCCTAGCCTCACTGAGGATTTCTGTTAGGACCTTAGTAAAGCCATTTACTCTCTCCATTTGCCATCTCCTCGTCTCTAAGAAAACTAAGATAAATGAGATGTCCAGAGTCTTACAGGGATTGGAATAATATTAAGGTAGACAAGATGAAAGCTGTGTGCAAGCTGAAGAAATCCTGTCATTTTTCAAGCTGCATCAATGTTACATTTCTGTTAGTTGAAACTAATTAAACTGATTTCTTTCATTTTAAAGTGGTAATACAAGAATAGCAGAACTGGAAAATTTAAACATGAAAACATGAAAGAAATTAAAGAAATCCAATGTGAAAAAATTACAGCATGTTCCATTTTACTGAAGAGCATATTTACATCAGTTTTTATAAAAATCCCCTTTCTTATTATATAGTGATTCCTTAGAACCACAACCTTATATTGCAACATTGTATTTTAAAGTTTATAGATAAACAACAGCCCATGCTGCTTGATTTAAGTCAACAGCAAATAGACTTGCCATTCCAATAATTTAGGAATTTATTTACCATGTGATGCTATTTAAGAAGGATACACAGTAGTACAATACACATACACTGAGAAATACTTTTTGAGAAATAGTTGTGATGCTACAAAACATGGTGTCATGTGGTGTGGCAGTCAGCCTTGACAAGAAAACTGCTTATAGTATTATGTTGCCATGTTTACTCCTGGTTTAACTCTAACAAAGTCATGTAATTCTCCTGTCTTTGCTGAGATATGATTTAGTTTTGGTATCGTAATGATCTTCCTTTGCAGACATCGGCTGCCTAATCTCACTTTTGTCAAAACACAAAACTCTACTCTTCTTGCAATTAACTCAAATCACTATGGTATTGTGCAAGACTGTATAAAAAAAAAAATAGGAAAACTAAGGAAAAGGAATCACTTGAACATGATTCCTGTATTCTTATCATTGTCAGTGTGGTTTGAATCTTTGATATTTTGTTCCAAAGAACAATATGAGTACCCTAGCTGAAAGATCCATTCCTGTAATCCATGGCATACCAATGTGAATGCTAATTGTTGAGTGATGACTACAAGAAGCATCTGGGAAACCAGGCAAAATCTATTAGGAAAAATATACTCAAAGTTCCATCAGGAGTAAACTTCCTCTCTTTGCATATTTCCCTTTCTAAATCCTGTGGATATACCAATCAGGAGAAGTTTAATTTGAGCCTCAATATTCTAGGCAGCACCTATGATTTCAATGACACTCATGAATTCATAACTGACTTCAGGTGTCTTTGTAACACAAGAATTCTTATACACTTTGACTGAAGTAGGATAATAAATGAAATGGTTGTAAGGGTTTGGTATGAAAAATGAACAACCTTCACTCATACTGCTGAATATGAAATGTCAAAATCTAATTCTGTTCTGCATGGTGCAATGACAGCATTACGTGAGTTTGTATCCGAACCAAACCTGTACGACTTCTGCTTCCAACCAAGCCTGTACAGCCATGCTCTTACCACAGATACTACGTAAGTCCTCCTACCTGCAACTCTTAGTCACTGTACCTTGATTAGGCTCAGAGTTCTGATTATAGTTATGCAATCTTCATCAGATCAGTAGCTGAACTGTCTACAGGTAGCTAATTACACCCAAGTCAGCTATTAATCAATGTGGGCATTTATTGGAAGCAGGTTATTCTGCTTCATCAGCTAACCTGCCTTGGCTGGAACCCGCTCAGGGCTTTGGTCTTGCATTGGGCTGCACAGGGGCACTGTACTACCAGTGAGTAGAAGCAAGTGATATTTGGCTTCCCTACTGTGTACTCCGCCCATGTGGGCTTCAGTGCCATTTGGGTGCACATCCTAACATGCTTTCTTTCTACACTATGATGGTTTCACTCTGCTTTTTAGGAAAGCCTGATTGCGGATTCAGTCATTGCTATTTAGGACTCAGCTGCTAGAGTTGTATTCTTTTCCCTTCTTCCCACTTGATAAGTGTAGTGATCTCAACGTCATAAAAGCAAGAACTATAATGATCCTCAAAAAATAAAGCAAACAACTCCAATTATTTATGAAACAATGTATTTTCTGCATGAAGTATGGAAATACTCTGGAAAAAGGCATTGTCTATGCATCTCCCTGGGGACTCTAAAGTTTCTCTTCCTGTATTTCCTTAACAATATTGAAATTCCAATTTTGAAAGTCAAACTAAAAGTTCCTCTTCTCTTTGTCAGCTAAAAAATATATTTTAATATCTTGTCACTTTCACTGACCTTGCTTTTTCTGCAGTAACAGTAGCAGTTTTATGCACTATAAGCATTGTTATAAAAAATCAGATAAGGTAGTTGCTTCTGGTGCTGTTCTTTAAAAATGAAATAAAAACTTTTAAAAGAATTAATTCTTTTAAATCCCAAAATATTAACAAATTCTACATACAAATTTACAATGACAGCTTGGCTAAATTTAGATACAACCCAGAAAGGTCAGTTGCGTAACTAGACCTTCAAAAAATTCAGGGGTGTTTAGAGCTTGTAACTCTTTCTGCATACCTAATGTATGTTTTTTTTTTTTCCTTTTCTTTCTTGGTAGAACAAAAAGAAAACCTCTTCCCAGTGACTTCATAGTGATACAGCAGCTTATAACGACTCTGGCTTACGATGAACTCCTGTGTCAGTTTGTCCTACTAGCGCAAATTGGCACTGAACTTGTACATATGTTTTACCAAGGGCAGTTTTTTTCCTGGCCTTTTCAATGTTTCCTACCAAAACTCAAGCTCAGGATTTTGCATTTCCCCTGTACTTTTGTGTAATAAATAAGCATCCATCTCTCTGCTCCCCCTTTCCTCTGTTCCCTGCCCACCCTGTACTACTTCTCAAATTAATACCCTTAAGAAACTATGTTGAAGTACAGTAACTGTGCAATCTACATTGCCAAAAAATTAACACTGAATCTCCCCGTTTCCCTTTTTCAGTTTCAAAACAAGGTTTCAGTATTTTCAAACTTCCAAGGATTTTGGTTCAGGTCCCAAGGTCCTCTACAGGTAGTAGTAAGAAAGCTACCCTCTCTTTTGGGGACATCGATAATCAGTAAATTCAGAATAGCTTTCATTTGTGGTGTTGGTTTTTTTTAAATTACATTTGGGGAGAATTTTGGATGCAAGTATTGAGACAGCAGTAGTAGGTGAGCTCTACAGCCTCAGAGCTGCACAGCAGGTGTCTGAACAGCCCCCAGTAATGAATCGATGTTCTTAAACATTTCTGTCTTTCTGCATAGCACGACTTTGTTATTTCCTACAGACACACTCTTTGAAAATACTGAACTAACATGAAAAAAATTACAGTGCAAATTTGTCAAAGAAGCTATGGAGTTGGAAGAGAAACTCACCGAAAATGGGCACAACCCTAGTCTGCCGGGATAACATAAATTATCCTTCCAACTCTGAATGTATATTGTGAAGTGGAATTTACAACAGTAATTTTAAAGATCTGAAGTCATATTTAGGTCTCACTTTAGGTTATATCATTAGGAATTAAGACAACAAAATAAAAAAGCAACACACCAAATAATTTTAAAGTAATCACAAGATAATTTTGGTGGTCAAACACATATCACCTTTAACTACCCAACCCCCACAGTGATAGCTTTAAAATATTCTTTGTGAAGGACTGAGTTACTGTTTCTCACACCAAACAGAAAAATGAGAAAATACTGAGATGAGTGAACAGAAGTGAATTTACTTTAATTAGGAAGGTAAAGGGGGCTGGCAAAGGGCTCTAGCAAGTACATACTCAGACTCCTTCCTGTTTGAAAGGTGAAGAGAAGGAAAATTCAATAACCAAACTGACATATGGAGCAAAACTGTCATGATTTGCAAAGCAAGTGCATGCCAAACCATGGAATTTAAATAGAGATTCTTGCCTATAGATCTTTGGCCTCTATTTCACTGGCTCAAATTTCACTTTTAAAATGTAATTAAGGTATTTCCAAATCTGTGTTTTACTGGAAATCAGTTGGACTTTAATTCATGAGATTATCTGAAACCCCATCTTTCATTTTATGATGGCCAATTCTCTCAGTGGACTAGTGAATCACATAGTAATTTTAAAAAATCTTATTATCTTCTACATTTCTTAAATATTACAAATATTTATAGATTTATTTACATCAAAATGGATTTAAATCAATAAGAAGTTGAGCAATTCTCTCCATACCAAAATGAAAGTTTAACCTAAAATCAGGATGGTATTTATCCAGATGGCATTTAAAAACAACTAACTGTAGCACATGTACATAAATGTACTACATAGGTAAAGAGGAGTTTATTTTTCCACAGTTTCTTGTTTTCTTCTCTGCTATTTCCCTCATTTTGATAAACTCCTTTGTAGTATTTGTATTGTCAGACTGAACCGGGGAACAATGTACAACAACTCCCCAAAGTTACGTTGAGACTTTCAGTCCAGCTCAAATTTACATGAGCACCTTAAAGTTTTGAGTGCTACAGTTTTCATTACTTCTACCACTCTGAAGTCTCTGCAGACAGTTCCAGTTATAAAGTCAATATTTTCAAAGAGCAACAAATGCTTTTTTTAAAACAGGAAATGTAAAGAGTGCTGATCAATAACTATTTCTGAAGTAACACGACAAATAAACAATAAATTTCATAACATTTCTCTTATGATTGTTGCACGGCCTTTTAAAAACAAAGAAATGGCAGAAAAATGTGACCTCACTGTTTTAACCTTTGGTTACTGAAATCAATTTTCCCTTTACCATGGGAAATAGTTATCATTCTTACAGACCCATAGAGGTATTTGTATGTTCTAACAGTGAGAAAAAAATATTTAGAAAGGAAAACAAAATTATGTAGAAATTTTAGAGTAGACCCAGAATGTGGATCCCATCACATCCTGAGTTTTTTTAAACTTAGTATTTTTCTTTTTTCTGGCTATTCCATTAATTAGTATTTTATACTTTTTGGTAAGAAGATGTAAAGTGAAATCACCAACTATAAGAGAAGAAGATCCAATTTAAACAACTCATTCAGCTTTGCAATACCTCCCACAACAGTGTCCTCAAACAGGCTCGCAGTATCATTGGCCTAGCACAGACTCAGAGGCTGCTTCCTCCTGATTTCTGTATCACAAACATGTTTTTAGATTTATCCTGTTCAAAGTCAGACCTTATTTGACTTGAAAAAATGAACAGACCTGGACATATTTGAAAGTATCTACATATAGAGCTTATTTCGACAAAAAGAAGTGGTGGTAAGTAAATACAAAACAATCTGGGCACCTGAGGCAGCATTACATTATTCCACTGGGATAGGTGTAGTGCAAAACAAGACTAGTGCAGGGCTGAGGGAAGGTTCATTATTGCTGTTATAATTCTCTCGCATTTCCCTGACAAACTACACTGCTGTAACAAGAGGTCCCACCTGCTTTCCATGACACCTTCTTTCACTCTATTTAACACTAATGATCACTCTTTTTCTATGCAGTGCAGAAAATCTTGCATATCTCCACCTGCTGGAAATATCCTTTAACTCCAAGGGCTGCTGGTGGTGTCTGTAGACACGCGTCACTCATTTCACAATTGGACAAAATTGAAAGAAAGTTTCAATTTTCTAAGGTCATACAACCTGTCAGTGGCACAGGCAAATTTCTCAGTGTCCAGCCCTTTGCTCTAAGCAGAAAGCTTTCTTGCTCTTTTCTGTGCAGTTACTACCCTGGAAACTATTCTTTTCCCAACAGACACAGCATAGGGAGCCACAGCATAGCTTTATGTACCTTGCCTCCACAGTAATATTTAATTTCTAAGCTCAAAGAACTCTCTCATGGGGTAAAAAGAGTAATTTGTTCTCCAGGTTAAATTTATTCCTGGTTTTTCTGATGAGCCAAGACTCTAGCAATTACTATGACAGATGGAATGATGATTTTTATGATCTTGGAAACTTGTCCACAGGAATGAAACTGAAATCTCCAAACTCATTTCTCATAGTGGCCCTTAGACAGTTGTCAGGTAATAGTTGTCACTGTGGACAAAGTTTGAACTAGTGAATGGCTCCAGTAGCTTCTTACTGCAACACTCCTTAGCAGAGTGACACTTTTGTCATTTATTCTGAATATATTTGAACCAGAAAGGGAACCAATATTTGGGTTTAAATTTCTCCCAACACTCAGAAGAATTTGAACGTTGTGTTTGGAGTTTTAGTGCTCTATCATTTTGGAAGGACTGTTTCAAGGTGACTTTCAGAGAACAGAATGAGATGTTTGAGAGAGTGCTTACATATAAAAGCTGAAAACAATATTGTATCTCACAGAAATGACCATTTCAAACAAGAAAGTTGTTGTGTGAACTCGGTTAGGAACTGACTGGATTTTCATGGGATAGTCAGAAGCATCACTCCCGCCTTGTATTTTAGGCAGTAAGTGCTGTAGCCAGCATTAGTGGTGAATGGCAGCCTCTGAGGCAGACATCAGGCACAACTTCAATTTGGAGGGTCAAGGTCCACCACAATCTCCCCATGCCCAGTAACTGAATGTCCTGGCCAAAATCTTCAGGCACAAACCCATTAAAAATAGTCAATACTTGTCTACTCTCCTGGTTTCCAGATCTAAAAAAACCACATAGAAACTGACTTTTGATACTTTGGAAACATTTTCTTTGACTTAGAGACTGAGATTCAGAACTTGCTGGCATGGAAAGGAAGCAGACATCTTTCCTTTGCTCACAGATGTCTCTCTGTAGCTCTGCATGTAATCGAAAGAGCAGGAAAATTTTAATACTAGTGATTTAAAAATGTTTTCTTACTGAGAACTGATTTTTTTTTCTTCTGTAAAGACATAGTAAAGAAAATACTGCAACTTAATTGAACTAAATTAATATTTCTGTCCATTTTATGAGCTAAGAATATACAGTTTAATTTTCATGAGTGCAGACTGTGAACAGAAGATCTGTAGCACAAGAAAGCACATTATCTCTGAAAATCAAACCATATTAAAAAAATATGAAACATTTCCCAAATGACAGAGAAGAACAAACAGCTTAGTTTTTCTTTTTAAAATTTTATCCTAGTCTATTCAATGATAGTAGTTATTGTTCTTAATATAACTGAGAAGATTATTTTACTGACAAAGCAAAGCAAATAGAATTAAGGGACTTGCTCAGCTGAAGAGAATTAGTCAGCAGCACAACTGCAAATAAAGCCCAGCAGCTCTAACCTGAAGTACACCCCATCTTAACCTGAAAGGCTTCTGTAACTTTACATAATTAAACACTTGAACTGTAGAGGTTTTATGTCTTTACAGGTTAAGATTCTCCTGCAAGCATCTCTCTGAGCTTTTAAAAGTTGCATCTTCCTAGCAATTTTAATTAATAGTGTTCAAAATAGAAGACTGCTCATTAAAAAAATGAAAAGCACATAAATGGATCACAGGAATGTTTGTGCTTATTAAGGTCAGAGATTCACGCAGGCAAGATAGCATGAGAGCTGAGATTGAAAGGCAGCATCATTTTTCTTTCATTAACACTAACAGTTATACGACTGGATCATTTACTTGAAGAGAACACTTCAGTCAGGATTAAACAGAAATTATAGGAAACTGTTCCAGTTAAGACTTTCTAATTTGTTAATTGAAAGTGATAAAGAAAATCCACAATTAACTTCTATCATTTCCAAAAGATCCTTAAATAATTTAAAGGCCTCAGGAGGCTGATTCACAAGCAGGGATAATCTACACTGAACATTGCATTTAAGTTGCAGACAGTTAATCAACACAGTTTATGCTGATTGTGTTTTGCCTTATGACTATAAAATACTGCAGTTCTGGAGCAGCACATTTCAGAAGCAGCACAACCCTGTCAAGTATAACGTGCACGTAGTTGTATGCATCTGGGCTGCATGCTGCCACCCACTGTGATGCGCTCCTGCTGGTGAATCAAGGTCTCCAGCTTATTTTTAGAGAGGTCTAGGAGTTAAAGAAGTGCTTGAATTGCTAAAGATGTTCAGTGAGTGAAGGCTACAGCACTTACATAGCTGATTCTCACTGAAATCAACAATAACAAGATGCTTCAATTCCCATCAGTATGAACATTGGCACCCAAGCCAGCCCTTGTGATGACCAATTTAATCTCTTAAATTGCTTAGCGCTCTGTGCCTCTGAATGCCTAAATTTGTCTATAAGTATGTCTTAAAAATCACTTCTCAAAACAAAACCCCACAGTATTCACTTTTTAAAATGCCACTTTATGATTTTAGGGAGCTACTTCACTAAGAATTATTTTAACCAAGTTTCTTATATTTTCAAAAGAGGGGGGTCTTTTTGTGACTATAACGTTTGTTTTCATTGGCACAGAATAACCTGAACCTCAGTATTGCCTATTTTTATGATCAAAAATCCACAGGAAGATTGTGTACTTATTCCCCTCCACTGTCTTTAAGCAATGTTTTTTAGTAGTAGTACTTCATTATATATAGACCTGCTCTCTGTGGTTGGATTGTGTAAAATGCAGATCAGTCCAGAAGCTGATCTGAAGTTGTTAAAATAAGAAGTACAAAGATGCTCAAATTTTGGTTTTAAATATATAAGTATTTACATCCATTTGACCCAAACAGACTATTTTCCCATTTTGTAATTAGTATTTACAATTTCTACCAAAAAAAAGAGAAAAGGTAAACAAAGAGAACTAAACAGTAGAAGTTATTTCTTAATTCAAGAAAAGTGGTTGTGTTTATGTGGGGCAAACTGAAACTCAATTTCATAATATCATTGCTTTTTTACTACTTGTTTGATAGGTCCCATTTTCAGGTTGCCAGGCACTTCAAAAAACACAAAATATGGCAAGATGTGTTTTGGGAGATGTAATTCCCATATTAAGCACATGGGATTGAACAGGGGACGCTGAGTACTCTTGTACAATGTGAATTTCAATAAAGATGACAAGAGCCTCCCTGGAAGGCAGCCACACACATGTACAGTTATAGGCATCACTTTGACAATAAGCTCGCTCCCAGCAGGTTACTGGGAAGGAAAAGGCTGTGCAGATATTAATAATGAGAGAGTGAGTACCAGAGAGACTCACCATTTACACCTTTGGGTGCAGTTACCTTAACTTCCTCACAGGGTCTGTGAAAAGCGATCAGCATCTCCTCAGTGGTCCCTTCACGGCTTAAGGAGGGATCCCAGGGATCCCTAAAACTAAGTGGTGGTACCATAGGCAACAGTGCTTAGGGCTGCAGACAAACACCAGTCTGGCTGCGGAGACCACAGAAGTGTGGTGACCCTTCCGTGCCTACAGGGAGGCTGTGGGAACTCAGCCACACACTGGAAGCAGCATCACACATCACTAAGATTTTGGACATTACAGTCTCCTTACCCATATGCCTGCATCCATTTCAGCACACTTATTCCTGTGGCTCTTAAGAGTTAGACAATGCTCAGTTACCCCTGAATACCTATGACAATGGCACGTTGTTTTCTTCAAGACTGCTCTAGAGACTCGTGCCAATGTTACCTTCTCTCCCTAATCCCCATCCATAAGAAAGTAGAGCTGGTTCCAAAAACTGCTGTCGTTAGTCCGATTCATCAAGGGTCTTGAAATGAAACCCAACCATTAGTTCCTCCTCTTCATGTACTCAAAAAAAAAAAAAAAAAAAAAAA
>VZTE01005755.1:4490294-4601429 GCA_013397775.1 Eulacestoma nigropectus
AAAAAAAAAAAAAAGGCGATCACATGATCAGAGAAATAAAAAAAGCAAATACCTATAGAGTAAAAATAAAAAATCAAAAAAGCCAACAATTTCAGGGCAGCCCTTTAACAAAAAGTTAACTAGAGGGCCAGAAAGATTTCATTGAAGACACGGAAGTTAATTTTGGGTAACACCAAAGCATTTTTCTAGTGTGTCTTTGTAGAGGTGAATGCAATGAAGCTCTCATTGCAAAGTCTGGGAACATTTTATGTTACACAGCATTGAAACAAAGTCTCATGCTTTTAAAAAGAGGGTTACATCCACGACTGTGATTTCCTTTCACTGCCAATAATCTTCTATTTGTAGACATAATAGTTAGTAATGACAGGGGTCAGAACACAAATACTCCACATCCATTCCCACATGGTGCTCTCAAAAGAAAACCTACTACTCCAAAATTCTCTCTCTACTCCTGTCTTCAGTGGTACAGATTTTCAGCTGTTGCACATTGACATAGCCCTCTTAATATCAATTCATATGAACCAATAACTCAATCAAAAAACTAATTACACTTATCCCAAAATGGAAGTACATTGTTCTAGACCTCCAAATCTCCCAGGAGTTGACAGGCCACTATAAAAGCAAGGACTATAAACTTGAATTCATTATAGACAAATAAAGCTTTGGCCTATGAATTCTTTGCCTATTAAGTTAATGAGCCTTGACAAAACAATCATCTGAGGAGCAGCTGACAAATTATCTGGAGCAGCAATTTGAAAGGCGTTGGCTGGCTTACAAACATTTCAGTCGGGAGAACATGGCATCATGTTCCTCTTCCTCTGGAAGAGTCATTTGTCAAACTAAATTTCTTGCAGATCAACAGCAGATTCCCAATATCGGAGCACTGAGATACAACAATATCTGCAATTACCAAAACAAGTAAATAATCCCTGTCATTTCCTCCTCAAACTTGAGGCTCACAAATGCTGATGAAGAACTCTTTCTAGGAAGTCTGCATGAAGACAGCAAGATACCTTTTTATTTTTGACTGGAGTTCAGATACCTCTTTATTTTTGACTGGAGTTCATTGAAGTGTTTAATGTGGAGGAAAAGAGCTTTGAGAAATTCAGGTGAGTAGAGGGGGGGCCTTTAAAAATACCTGGTCCATATTTAGAAGGGTTTTTTTTTTAGTACAACTTCCAATAGAGATGGTAGTATCCTAGCTGTGGATTTAAACCAGGGTCTTTTATTGGATTAATTCTTCAAAATTTTCTACACAATACAGCCCTGAAACACATTGCCTTTGGGAAATTTAGGGCTGTGTACATTAAATACTCTTGCAAGAACAGCCACTTGGATTAGGGTAAAAATGAGATCAGTACTTTTCTAAAATCTGTTCTCCAACTGTGAATACTGAGTCCATTTGGAAATTGAATCATGATCTGTTGTAAAACTGTCACTTTCCTCACCAAAGGCATTTACTGAAATATTATTTCAAATGTCTTCCTCCAACACTCAACTATTCAGAGTCCTGTGGAAAAGATGACAGTACTGAGAACATGGAAAGCTGTCATACTTTCCATCTGAATGTTATTTCACAGTGTGAAGCAAGTACAAATTATAGTAATCAGCTGCCTCTGCAACAGCATGTAGCAGAGTATAGTGCAGAGCATTTAACCATGAGTTGTGTCTTCTCTCATATTTTATGTTATTTTTGCAATTTTTTTTTTGACTATTGATTTAAACGAACTGATTAAATATACAGGGACTAGAGCTTAATATTACATCAAAGTAGGCTGAAGATAAATGAAACCTTGTTCTTAAAGAGAATTGTTAACTCACACTCAGTAGAAGAATACCCAGCTTTCCAAGTCCTGATGTCAGGTCATCAAACATCTGATGACCAAATATTCAATCAACAATAAAGTGAAAGAATGTACATAATTATACATTCAAGTGGGGAAATGGCCTAGTTTTATGAGCTCTCCAGGGCTCCACTGATTATTGACTTCTAAGTATGCGATTGCACGAAGCAGCCTTAACATAATCGTTTTCCCTCAACCTCCCTCCATAGTAGTCATGTCTACAGAGATCAACCATTTAGCAATGAATTACCTCTCTTTGTGGTCAGCAAGGCACTCAACTCCATGGCCCCAACATCCCTTAGAACTCCTCATTCAACTTTCTATTTCAAGTTGGAACCTTCCTTTCCAAGAGGACCATTATAAGAGTCTTTCTATAATGAACTCTTCCATTGTCCCCTTCTAAAACCTCAGAAGCACTGTCATGCACAGATAAATTACCCATTTTTACACTGTACCTAAAGAAACAGAGTAATTTTACTACTTTTCCCCCACTTATTCCATTTAAGGCAATATTTGCAGGAAAATTAACATACTATGGGTAGATGTGTTAGCGCCTGGCACCCTTGCGCAGATATTTACACCTTCAGAAAACATTGGTCTTATCAAGGTGTTTCACTCAAACTTGCACTGGGCTGAACAGCTTGACTAATCACTTTGACCACTTTGATTAAGCATCTCTTTGCAAATTCTAGAAGCTACACAGTTTTCATTCTAATAAACTGACATCTTCTGCATGGTTTTGCCACATCTGTAATGTTCTTTGCTAGTATTTGTCTTCTTGCTCTTTTTAATGGAGCTTTCTATTTCATAGCATTGCAGTGCCTTTCACAGCTGTCTTCCTAATCCCTGGGATTTCTTTCCTGTTAGTGTATCTCACATGGATTTACCATTTTATTGTCCACTTACACACTTCGGCTCTTCTCTTCCCACATTACTCTTTGCTTTGAAAAATGTTTTCTGTAGAAAATGTCTATGATCAAAGCTCCAAACATAATTATTTTTCTTCTATTCCAGAATATAAAAGATGACAGAATTTTTCCTAAAAAATGAAGCACTCTTGAAAAATTGTGCCTAACCCTTCCTCTATCTCCTAAATACTTGTTTGCAAATGGTTTACTACTATCCTTGTAGTCTATAGAAGAATACCTGGGTTATACTAGCATACAGTTTTGGATAGTCTGCTTTCCTTCATTAAATATTTATCAGGAGGCAATCACTGACAATGTTTTACAGAAAGATCTTCCATTATTTCAGTTATGGAAATGTTCATCATTTTAGGCTTTCCTAACTGTCCCCTCAGAGCACAGCTAGCCTAGGGAATGCTAAATTTTAGATGCATTCTTAACCATGATTTGGTGAGGGAGGTGATTATTTTTTGCTCTATTTCTTCTGAATGGCTTAGGCAGCTGCCCTATAAACCCAAAGATGCTCACTGAACTAAGTATGCAGAACAAAGGAATAAAGTGACTGAATCAAAACAAATTACTACAGCTTTCAGTGAAGTCTTGGTCACTTTCCATACTCAAAGAGAAACAAACACTGAATTCAGTTGCAAAATGTGGTACATATTATGTAATCTATTTTAGAGCACCATTCTAATGGATCAAAACATTGCTTGTGTTCATCACTGGATTTTGGATGACCAAAATTATATACCACGGTAGCATGTATCTTCCAGTGGTGCAGATGTGAAAGCATGGTTAAAAATAAGCACAAGCTGTAGAAAAAGAAGATCTATGGTGAAGATGCAAACTATGAGATAAATCCAGTGATGTTCATGCACTCTAACAAAGGAGGTGAGGAAGAAGCGCATGCAGTACCTGGTGATCTCAGAGTCAGGGAGCAGGCCTACGTGGTAGTGGGGGTAGGGAGCTGTAAGAAGGAAGCTTTTGTCACACTCGACAGGGGAATAGTGCCTAGGAGAAGGTGGTTTATCACACAGTTTGTTCACAGTGCTGTAAACAGGTTCAGGAGGCCTGGTGATACAGAGACAAGAGTAAAAGATCAGGTGCATATTAGTTGCTGAGAATACAGAGAAAACACAGCAATCATTTTAAAAGCATGCATAGCAAATCTGTCAAGACCTTTTCAGTGGGGCTTTTCCAACAAGTAAAGTGTGCTGTTAAAGGAATTGTTAGACTTTGATAACAGTAGTATGGCATTCAAGTAGCTGCATATAAAGATATACACAAGACAAGTGGACCATAAAACTGCTCTATGGGAAGTGTGGCACCGAAAGGGAATATCTTGTCTCTGAAGTTAGGACAGTGAGGCATTTTCTCTCATACTCTGCTTTCTATTTTTTTTTTTTTCATTTAACATTACTTCTACACAGCTTTCTGTATCTTAATTTTGATTACAGCACAGAAGAAAATACATTTTTTACCTGAAAAAGAAGTATTTTTTACCCATGAATTTATAATATAGATGAAGTACATATTACTTGTTAATACAACATACTCTTGTCCCAGTGAGCTGGGACTTTGCAAGTAGAGCTACTGTCAAATTGACCCATATCCTATTAAAACACTGATGGTAATAAACTCTGTGAGCAATTCATCTCATTGGCAGGCAATTCGTTGCGTTTCAAGAGTTCTTTGCACTCTTTCCAGATTCAGCCTTCAAAACCTGATTATGCAGACCACATCTGAAACAGTTAACCTCATTGCCAAGGCTACTGCAATCGCACTTGCAGCGCTGCTCCAAGTTGCAAACAGCAGCCTGTGAAGTCAGATACAAAGAGTAAGATCTTAAAACTAAAATTGCTCTCCCACTGCCTAGAGCCACCTGCCTGGGGGAGGCAATACTTACCATAGCCCTCCCAGGAGCCGTCTGGGAGAGGGGAGAAGGGAATGCAGCCTTTTGTACCAAGCAGCCAGGGATCCGCGGGAGACGAACAGCAGCAGTTTACAAAACAAACCCACACCACATACACAGAACATCTCCCACCTTGTAACTTCCCTGCCTTGGCCCCAGGACATACCTCGGGGCCCACTGGCAGAGTGAAACTCGTCTCATTTTTTCCTGACATTTCTGCTCTAAAGAGTGCCAAGGGTCAATTGCTATCATATCCACACTTCTGCCAGAAGATCCAGGGTATGCCACTGTCCTTAATCACTGTCATACAATATTAGCTAGATGGAAATCTTATTTTAGAAGCCTGAAAATATCAAGAGGCCAAGAAGTTAACGAACTTCTTTTGTTCTTCTGGCTGCACTATGCCTCACATGGGTGTGGGTTTTGCTGTGACTTTCACAGGTACCAGAATTTATTACAGTCGTGGATGTGCTGGCAGATACAGAGAACCTAATTCCCTTTGTTAGCTTCTGGGTTTGTCCTTTGGGGAAAAAGGAGTAGCTGCTTTACTTAAAAATTGGTCTCACTCAATGCTAATAACATTATTCATAGCAATCTGATACGATTTGAGAATTCTCTGTGCCTGAATTTCCTAGGGAAAACTTTACAGTTAAAAAACCGGCAATTTAAGATTACCAAATAGCAAAATAGCAAAGCTGTCACTCATTTGGTTATAAAGCATTGTGTCAAGCACTTAGCAAAATCCCTTTAAAAACATTTAAGGTAGCAATCATTTTTTATCACTATATTTCACTTGTTTCAGAGGGCTGGATTTAATAATTTATTTACTAAATCAATCGTTGCTTTCAGTTAATAAAAATGCAGAGAAAAAATATTCTATTTCACTTTTGTCCAATATTGCCTTTTATTCCCTTAGAAACCACTTTCTACTTTTAGGCAATATGTGAAAGAACAAGTACAAATATCAAATATAAATGATACCTACTAAGAAAATTGAAGAAATACTGCCCCAGTGCAGGAAGATGAATAAAAACGGTAGATTTCTCCACAGCTTAAAACACTAATAAGTCCATAAAAAATTTGTGTCCTATATTCAAGTTGTCTTCTCCAAGTCGTAGATGATATCAGAGTGTTGCTATCCCTTGGATATATTGTGAATGCTCAAACTACACTGAGTCATCAGTCAGTGACCATCCAACCTCATGCTGAGACACAAATCATGCCACAGAGATGGGCAGATATGAGGAATTTCTTTGTTAATTGACAGTTACAAGCTGCTTCAAAAAGCAGAATGAAGTTAAACATTCAACATCTACTTAAATATTGAGACCAAATTAGTTCTCCAAGTACAAATACAGAGTCCCAACAAATTGTCTTATGAGGCCCAGCAAATTTTAAAACATTTAGCAAATTTCAGTATGTTAAAAAAACATTTTTGAAACATTTTTCACTCCATTCAGTCTTGCTGGGTGGTAAAATAATAGGAAACTGGAACAAGTCTGAGTATAAAGTCCTGATATTATATAAGTGATATTGTGACCTAGTTAACATCATACCCTCTGTATTTGAGCTGCAGAGAGAGGTCTTAAGGTTAAGAAAAGGAATTCATACTTCTTACCCTTTTAAAACTTGGACTCTTTAGTTAGAAGAGGATTCAGGATTCAGCTAATTCCAGTTATGAATGCACTTCTTGTAAGGCCTCTGAAATGGTCTGAGACGCCACCTAATTCCCATCAGATATCACTCTCTTCAAGGTCATTGAGAACATGGACTGCACTCGTCCTTTAGATGCCTCTATCCTATTCAGATGCATAGGCTAACAACTGCCAGCTGCATAGCTGGGCTCTGGCTGCATGTTTTGTTGGCACAGAAAAGCAAGACTTTGGAAAAAAAAGCAGTTCATAACATCCAGCATCAAGGATAAGTATAAACTTATTTTCTCTCTCAGTTTGGTTTAGTAAATATGGATTAAGTAGTGTAAAAATATTTGAAAGTTGGGATAAAAAATATAAAGTAAAAGAATATTTAAAATTATATGGGGCAGATCACTGCCCTGTTCATACAAACTGTGTTCCATGTAGGCCATTAATCACAAAAGTAATAAGAGACACTTGCTGCAACAGCCTGTCTTCAAATATCCTCCTGCTTCTTCACCTTCTCTATGGCAAACTAGTACTTAACTATGATAGTACCTACCTACTCTGGAAGAAAACAACCCCCTATTTTAAAAAAAGAAGATTATGAAGACCACTCAGCTTTATTACATGATTGTTCTAAAGCAGCATTTTCTCATGTCATTTATATTTCCCCTCAAAGAAAGAAGAAAGAACTTATTTCCAAAGGGATCAGCCCACCTGATAAATCCTGTCTCGCACATCTTCTTCAGTGCTATGACAGAGACAGATTATCCTCTCTCAAGGCATGGGATAATGAGAATGCTATTTAGAAAGAGTTTTTAATGTGCCATTCTGAAAAAAATACAGCCAAGGTCACCTCAACTTTTCTTGCAAAAATAATTAAGAGCCAGACTGAACATAAACATTGAAGCCTTTCATTATGATGCGCTAATTCTTCAAATGAGTTTAAAAACGTAGCAAGCCAATTAGCATGCTTTAGGAAAAGTGTAAAAGCTAGATATATATTATTTAAGGACTGATTCACTGCAGTTTATGTGCAATTGCATCACTTTCAGATACAGCAGGTACAGCTTCAGAGGTTTTATTTAAAAATAAATGCTAAGCAGTTTTTGAAACTTTATTTGAGGAAGAACAAAAAACTATATTATGAAATTTCTTCTGTCCATTATCTTCACTTTTGTTAATACTTTTGAATAAAAAATCCCCTTAAAATGATAAATGTGTGAATATTACTGTATACATCTTCAATAATTGCAATATCTCTTTTAAAGAGTAATTATGTAATGTGGATCTACTCTGAAAAATAACTAACTTCTGCCGTAACTTCTTAGTCAGATCTCCTCTTCTGCCTTTAAACTATTTATTTAGTGACAAACAGACATCACAGTTCGCTTTGTCGGTGAGCTAAAAGCAAAGTTTTGTGATAAATGAGAGCACCTACTACTAGGTCTGGATGGACAGCAACAATTACATTAGCCTGAGAATTGGGCACACGAGTAAAGGAAAGGCAACAGAAAATGTTAGTAGTAAATGTTAAGTAGCAGCATAGTGTGGCTTGAACATGCCTCAGTAGATCAACTCACAGGACAGAGAATCAAGTCACTTAACACCAAAGGTAAGCTTTAAAATGGTAACATGAACAGCAGAGAGTCGCTTTCCCAGCAAGCAAATAAAAATAAAAAAAATTTGAAAGCTGGAATTGTTATTCAATACAGACCTAACAGCAGTGAGGCACAGTTCTCACAGAAAGGTAGAACTAATTGGTGGAAAAGATAACAGTAACAGAGGGAGGTAGAAAATTGATCTTACACTGCTTTTATTTATTTATTTCATAGCAGATTATGTAAAGAGAGTGAATCTTCCTTGTTTGCAGCCCTAATTATTCCTTGTTTAGATCATTATTGTTTTGTTGTTTCAGGATGACTTAATTAAAGAACAGAAATTATAAGAAAATGACATTATTAAAAACCATTCTCTCCTCAGCATCATGCAGGGTCCTCAAGTTAAAATTAACTTTTTTTTTTATTGCAGAATCCTGTTTGGTAGGGTTCAATTGCCAACACATAGCACATTAAATGTTAACAGTTTCAGGTTTTAAAACATTTCATAACCTTTTATGATATGGCAAGAAACCAGCTCAGCTCTCACAGCATATTAAGTATGCAGGGCTGTAGCCAGGAAACAATCTGAGAGAAAATAAATTCAATCTGAGAGAAAATAAATCTCCCAAAGCTACAAGTTTACAACTTTTTATTTTTTAGTAGCAATTTTTAATTGTACATAAGTTCCATAAAGACATCTAATACATTAGTTTTTGCTAATATAATGTTGCTAGGAAGTAGACAAAGAACTTTTTAAAAAGTATTTCACTATTAAACAAAAAGTCAATAGTAATTTAATATAAAGAAACTCTTCAATTTCTAATAACCAGAGATTTTTATATATATATGTCCTTTGACTGAGTTTCTTATTCATATAACCTTCTAGGAGAACCACATACCTTATTGTTCAATAGGGTAATTAGAATTGAAAGTTGATTTTATTTCATAGGTTGTTTCCTGTCAGTTTAAATGAGACCAAATGACTCATATGATGTGATTATTTCAACTAAATGAAAGACAGAGGAGGAGTATGAAGAGCTGGAAGAAAATATCTGAAGTGCAGTACCCTAGTTCTTTCCGGAAATCCTAAAATTAATAATTTCTCAGCTTTTCCGTTATTAACTGCTGTTTTCATATGCCTTAAAGGTTTCTTTAACTGCAAAACAAGTGCTTTTTTAGCACAGTCATGAAGATTAAGGATTGCCTTGTTCCTCCTAACAACACTATTTTAACATTTTAATCGAGTTTTCAAATGAAATGGCCTACAAGAAGGCATAAGTATAATTTAGAACTTTTAATATTCTACACCAAATTCTACACTCATTATTCTTAACCATTAGAAACTAGGAAATGAAATTACTGCTTAATTTGAAGAAAAAAAAATCAGTAATGATTTTCTGTTGCAGTAATGAAAAGAAGGCTGTTTCACACAGGAATGGAGAGGCTGTCAGACCAAAGGCCCAAGACCCCTGCAGTGACTGTTTAGGAAACAGAGACCAGCAAAGAATGGTCCTTGCCTGCTCAGCTGATGAAAATCAGAAAGGACCACACAGACCAGAAATTAAATCCAAGAAGACTGCAGTCAGTATGTCTGTCCACCATGAATCAGAAGTTATTCTCATCCATATTTGAACATTTTTATATTCTTAGGCTACAGAACCCCCTGTGGCACTGAGCCCCACAAACTGATCGTGACATAGCCAAAAAGCTCTACCTTTGTGTACCCTAAGCCTGTTACTTGGTTGCACTTTGATTATAACATAGAGTAACATTTAAAAAACCTTCTATTTGCCATATTTTAAATTTGGCAATGCATTGTAAACTCCCTGTATCTCAGTTGTAAGGAAGTGGTAATAGTCCTTGCCTGTTGCCTTCTCTGTGCCATGGCTACCTTTGCAGATCTCTCTTCTGTCTCTCTCTGATACCTCTTTTCTATACTGAGTTATTTGTTATCTATCTTTCCCTGGAAACCGTGCTACGCCCCTGCTCATCTCTGTCACCCTCTTCTGAGGGGTTTTTTCAGTTGCCTCCATGTAGTATTCAAGACTTGGATGCATCACAGGTTCACAGAGAAAACCATTATATTTTGCACTCTTGTCCTTTCCTATCAGATCCTATTTTCATTCTTAATTGCCTTCTTGATTGCTCCCGAGTCAATGTCACAGAACTAACCACAGTCACGCCAAGGTGTCTTTCTCAAGTGGCAAGAGCTGCGTGACGGGTCCATGTCCATGCTATATTTCGTATGTACTTCAGGCTATCCTTTCCTCTGTGCATTATTGAACGCTACTTACCATTTCTGTGTGTATTATCACTGCCAATCCTACTATCTCATGTCAAAAATCCCCATACAAGCACTAAAGCATACTCCAAAACTCCATTAATTTTTTTGTAAGTGTTAAGTACTAAGTAGCTTCCAGTGATTGTATTAGAAATAGTCAAATCTTATTACTTGGGGATCTCTGACAGGCCTATTTAAATATGCAAGTATAACTCAGGAATAAGAGATTATCTGTGACTTGATAATGACTAAATTTTTACTTTAGCATAAATTATTCTCCCAAGTTAAGACATTATACTTAAAATAAATTTGGATAACAAAATGAAATCTTACAATAGGCAGACAATTATGCATCTGTAAAGTTTAACAATTCGTTTAAGAATAAATTTGTGTATTAATTACATAAAATATAAAATTGTTGCTTTGTAAGTTAGCAATTTTAAACTTCAATCTAAGGAATGTGTTTCACCAAGGGTCCAATTTAAGGTTATGTAGACAAACGTTTTTTTCCCCCTTTAACTGAACATTTAATGCATAACTTGAATAGTCTTCTCTTAATTAACCTTTTCTAAAAAACATAATTCCGTAGATTGATCAAAGGCTAAAACAAGAAAAAAATTCTGTTCTGGGATACCATACTGGATCCAACATAATCATCAGGAGGGTCGTCAACTTAACAACTAAAGATGAGAACTCTGCTTGTGAGAGACAGTGAGTAACCAGCTGCAGCAGCAGGCTGGCATCCTCCAGATGGACAGACAACTAACATGACAGACTGCCTGGTGAGATCACATCCACATCATGCACTCCCCAGAAACCTTGGGTGCTTCTCCACTTTTCTAGAGAGAGATGACCTGAGCCTGATCCTGCCAGCCTCTTATAGAGCAAGTAGGAAAAGTTGCTGATATCTCTGTTCCTTGCGTCAATGTACTTGTGCAACTATCGATTATCCCAAACCTCATGTGTCACTCTCTGAGGGATGTGCTGGTTCAGTAGCCTTAAATCCCTTCTCCACTGCTGCCCTATTCCACTGCTTCTTCATGCCTCTTCACTTATTTTTCTGTTATGTCCTGTCTTGTCCTGAATTCCCTTTCCAAATCCAAGTTTTCTTACCTGATTAAATACCAGTCTTCCTTTCTTGTGATTTCCATTCTCACATATCATGACAAGTTCTCCCTCATTTCCACACCCATTCTCACCATAACCCCCTGCCAAACACATTCCCCCTATTCCTCCAGTCTCTTCAATGTTAAAATGTGACAGGACTGGGCATTCAGAGCGCAGAACAGAATCACTCTTGACTATGTTTCTATGCCAGAAAGGGATGGAAGAAATAAGTAGAGAGGAAAACTAGCTTCGGCCATTTAATGCTGTGCTCAATCATGCAGGCTTTTTAAAATAATCTAGTCAGCATGACAAAATTGTGAGAAGCTTTGATATACTGCAGTGTGAGTACAGAATCTGAAAGAGTTCTACTGCAAAACCATATCAAATACATTTTGGAGGATAAATGAACTGCAGTTTTCCTAAAGACTTGCGTTTGTTGGCTTTTAGGCAGCTTTTCATAAATGCATTAGAAATACTGTGTGGATTCAGCTTCATCGGCTCCTATAACTTAACACTCTGAATCTATGTATGGAATAGAATGGTATTTAAAACACAATAGCACAGCATTTTGTAACATAGAATAGAACAGAACATGAACTAAGGCATGTAATTCTCCGTTGATTTTTTAAATGATCAAACTAGTATGGTTAAAAATAAATGCAATTTAATTTAATAATAATGGTGGTTAATTAAAATTACTTTAGCAGCAATAGATATATTTTACACTAAATTGTAAAGAAAAACAATCACAAAACCTTTGCTATCCCTAGATAAAAAATTCAGCCCAAGGCAAAAGCTAAGCATGAAAATATTAACTTGAACATCTAATTGCCAAATTTTTAAGTTATTTAATAGGAGGAATAAATAAAAGGCATCATCAGTCTTCCCATACTACTACATATAGTTTATTCTCTTTAGGGTAGAGGCAATATGCCGAGTTTGGGTTAGGCATGGTGAATGACTGTTGTGAGCTCACAATGACGTGTTCCTATAACTCTATTAGTGAGCTTCTACATATCTTTTACTCATCACATGTATGGTAACACTAAATGTGGTGTAAAATTCATTTGAAAGTTCTACCTACAGCAGTCTTTTTTTTGTCTGGGAAACAGGAGTGTAAACTCTGTTCCCACAGAAAGACTGAAAGGGAATGCAGCTAATACCTTTCAGCAAATGGACACTTTTAAAACATGCAGAACATATTGTGATCTAAGTCAACTCTAAAGATCCCAAAGGAGCAGTTTTCAGGACTCACTGTTAAAAGCTGCAGTTCTTTTATCCTATTGTTTTGCTTCCTAAAACCACTGTCAGAAAACTGTTAATGATCATTTTATAACACACAAACTGTAATATTTGTTGTAATGGCTTAATACTGAAAGGTCAAATCCGTATGTCAATAGAAATTTAAGTGTGTTTCCATAAAATATTGTCAATTCAACTAACATGCTAGATAAGTAAACAAGAAATAGCTGAGAAATACTACTTTTAATACAGGGAAAAAAATCCCCTGAGACTTCAACTTAATGGTTCTCTTTTCTCTCCCATCCAATTCCCAGCACCTCTTCCCCCTCCAGAAAATGCTATTTTGCAAAAAAATGTAAAAAAAAATCAAATATGCTTTACACAGCAAAACAGATAACTCAGCTTTTTCATGCATGAATCTTTAATATCTAGCCAGAGTTAAATGTCAAAGTGAATTTTTTATCAGCTGAAGCACAGAAGTTTGATGCCACCATTATCTGAAGCTAAAAAAAGAAGTAAAAACTCAAAATGGTGGTTCTTTATTTTTATGGAACTTTTCCTGCTGTTGTTCATTAAAGACACAAGAAATTAACATCTAAAAGCTACAGGATTTTTAGGCTATAATTTTAATATTTCTGAAAATAGGAAGGCAGAAATATGCTAAAGAGAAAATTGTAACATCTCTCTCTGCTGTATTAGTAACACGTTCCACAAAATGACTAAATGACTTTTTTCTTCCTACTACCATATAAAATTTGTTTGGAATGCATCTCTATAGGTCATCTGATCCAATCTTGTGCTTGAATAAGGGCTATTGCCAACACTAGACTTTACCCAGCCAAATCTTAACACTCTCAAAGGGTGGATATTTCACAGTCCTTCATAGCAAGCACTACTCCAGCACTGTTCTATCCATCTCGTGTTGTAATTTCTTCTCAAACTGAAATCAGAACATCCAAAACCAATGCCTGTGACCATTGGTGCTTCTCTACTCAGAAGAGTTTGGTTTCATCATCTTTGCTACTGAGTGCTTATAGGGTGCTCTTAGATGGCCCCTTAATCTCCTTTTCACAACACTAAACAAGCCCCAGTTCCAACACCCCTCCAACCTCCATGTGATTTAAGGCTCTCAAAATCTGTTGGACCCTCTCCATAGCCCTCCTGAAGTCACAGAATGGGAAGTGGTCAGAGTCTTTACGAAAATAACGTATTTTTCTGCTGGCCATGGTTCTCCAAAGATAGCCTGGTATGCTGATTACCTGACTAGTAGTGAGAGTGCACTCCTGGGTCCATGTTCAGCTTGGTGTCTGCAGTAACCTCCAGGCCATTTTCAGTGAAGCTGCAATTCAGATGTTCATGGCCTGCACAAGTGTGTGAAGCTCCTCCACCTGAGATGCGGACTTCTTACTGAACTTTATGAGGTTTCTGCTGGCCAAATCCTTGAGTATATCAAGATCCCTTTAGACTACAGCTCTGTCATTTGTCATGTTAACCACTCCCTCTTTATTATCCTCTTTAAATTTGCTGAGGGTGCACTGTGTGTCACGATCTAGGTCATTGATGAAGATATTCACTGACGCCCCAGGTACCCTGAGCTCCTCTGCTCATCACTGACCACTTGAGAGATGCCAAGTGATGATCATCACCCTTTGAGCCTACTGGTTAAGTCAGTTTCCAATTCAGTCTCTTCTTTTAGTCTACTCTTCCCCAGCTTTCAAAGAGCACTGTGGGAGACTGTGTCAAAAGCCCTACCAACGCCATTGCGCGCAAAGGAGCACAGCCACGCTGGGAGAAGGCTAACGAGCAAGGTAATACAGCATACAATCCAGGAGAAACCCAAAAGGCTATCCACAAGGTTTCCAAGCCATTACAAACCATATTTTCTTTCCAGCTGTGATAAGCTGTACATGTTCATCCAATACTTCCTCATATTTGGAGGAGAGGCTGTTGGAAGAGTTTTAAAGGGTGCTCCCCGTGTTACAGCTTTTCCTGCCCACAGAAGAGGTGTGAGAAATACTTTTGCAGCCACTCCCCATGACAACTAGTGGAGAAAAGGAATTACCATGTGCCCCACAGCAGATCCCAGATGCACATTAGTGGGAGTTATGACACGGGTTAGGTATGACTTTGGAGTCAGCAGTGTTTTCCCTCAGCACAGAGCCATTCCTGCTCAAGGCAGCACCTGTGCTGTGGCACTGCTGTGGCACTGCTTGGTGAAGGGCAGCCACTCCTCTCATCCAAGAAGATAGAAATTTCGTCAGGAAAGGTAACCAGTCTGGACAAGCACACTAAATGCTTTTAGTCAATCTATGCTGACTACTCCAATTATCTTCTGGGCCCTTAAGAGCCTGGCTAAGGTGTACTTCAGCTTTTACTATATTATCTGTCACTACATCAACTTCCCTGCTATTCATCACCTTTGTCCTTCCTCAAATTTTACCTTCATTTTTGAAAGTAGCACACATCCGCAGAATCACTTTCATTTTCCTTTATGACCCTTGTAAGTCTTAGCTCAAATCAATCATCTTTCTAATTTTGTCACTGAGCAGTCAAGCAATACTTGGTTATATCTTGCATTTTAGGTCATCAGAAAGCTCTTTGCTCAGCCATGAAGGCCTTCTGCTGAGTCCCCCTCCTTTCTGCTCAACTAGATGGTTCCTACCTGAGTTCTCAATAAGTTTTATTTAGAAGTCATCCATCTTTCATGGGCCCTAAGTTTCTGTGGCAGCATCCCAAGAGATTTTGCTAAGCAACTCTCCAAAAAGGCTGAAGCCTGCTCTTCTGAAATCTTAACAGTCATAACTTGCTGACTGTCTTTCCAGACTTCCTTTGAATCATGAACTAAGCCAACTCATGGTCACTCTGATCCCAGCTGTTATTTATCACCACCTTTGCTACGAGTACTTCCCTTCTTGTAGCAGCAGCTCAAGAAAAGAATTAATCCTGTTTCTCCCCTCTAGCAGCATCCCCGACAGGGAATGGTCAGCAACACAATCAATGAATCCCCTGCACTGCATGCACAACAATTTAATCTTACTAGGAAATAAAACAAACAAGGTCTTACTTGCTACGTGTACTGATAGAATTATTTGACATATAATTTTTATCCACATTTGATCCCACATTCTACTAACCTGAACTTGTGTTATTTTATTTAATTTAAAATGTGATAATTGCTGTAAAAATACAGGAAGGCAAAGTTTCCATTCTGAGTGAATTTAAAATAAATCCAGAAAAAATAAGAAGTAAATTATGCCCATCACTGATAGCATTTTGTACCAATATACATGCAACTTAAAAAAATTCAGTAATTAAGAGACCACATCCAGCTTCACTAAAATTTATGGCTGAAGATGATTTGTTACTTTTCCATCCCCTTGTGCTCAGATTAGACTATTTTTTGTATAGACTGAACTGAATTTTTTTCATGCCCAGATTCAATATCAGACCAAAAAATACAAATTTTTATCAATAGAAACAGTCAGTTTTGTTAGGCAAAATAGATGTATTTAGGTAAAAAAAAAACCCTTAGAACTGGAACGAACAAACAAAAATATACAAAACCAAAAAGCAGGAGGAAGTGGACAAGTTGAGTTAAATGTTCAACCATTTAAGCTTTACTGATAGATTCATTATCACAAGCAAGTTAAAGGAAAGCTTGTCATCTGCCTCACTCAAAACACTTGTACAGAGAATTCCAAAATTGCAAAAGCCTTTTTTAGTGGAGAAGTTACTGTTCCAAATATTTTTAGCTGGCACAAATGAAAATTGGCCAGAAGTGTTGCAAGACTGCATGGGGAATAAATTTCCTTATGCGAGCACAATGTAAATTAGCCCTGTAAACCTATTACAGCAAGACCCAGGTAGTTTTAATGGGTAGCACTGCAGTAGTTGGCAAACTTCTTAATTATAAAACATTATGTGAGAAAAACTAATTGTAAATGCTACAATCAAGGCATCTATAGGTTTTACTAAAGTTATCAATATGATAATTGAATTCTCAAAAGATTTTCTGAATTGGTCAGCAACAAAGACTCCCAAATATCTTCTTATTTTAATGGCAGACTCATCAGCAAATCCTATGGCATTGAAGAGAAAGTGTGCATTCACTATTCTGAGTTTATAGCGGTGAAAATGACTGCAAGAATTAACTGCTGCATTTCAGTAGTCCCACTTGAATCAATAGGCAACAATTAGACACATGGACATTAAAAAAAAACCCCACCAATCTCAGCAGCAGTCAAGGGTTAAATGGCTTGGTTTTTAAGGTCAGAGCTTCTTAGTCACTGTAGTCAGAGAAGAAAACTGGTCTCTGGCTCTTGTTTGGGTGCCTCTTTCTGGATGTATGTGCATGTCCAGGGAGGAAATGCAACAGCAAGGAGTTTCATTTGTCTTATGACTATGTTCGTTTCCTCTTTGTGCTTTTGTTTCCTGGTGTACCATATAGACTATTATCACTAATAAAATGAAACTTGTAATAGCCTCTTCCTTTTCAATAGGTCAGAGTGATCACTTGTTCAGAAATATGACACTTCCATCTGATTTGCTCTGTGGCATCCAGAGCCTGCTCCTATCACTCGACACCCTTATTTCTGCCAGTGCCACACGCCTGTCACAGAAGGTCATGCTTGTTGAGTCAGCCTCTCCTGTCTATAGTGCCAATGCCACAAGAAGACTTTGGATATCAGACCTTCATTAGGCAACACATTTATTTGGAAATCCAGATAGGAAAAAGAACACAGGAGAGGAGTATTTCACAGAATATACACAGCTTCTCTGGGCATTCATTTTTTCCCCACAAATAATACAAAATGGACATTGGTGTGAATACCTCAGACAAGAAACAGACTGTGCCGGCATTTCATTTTTCCCTCAGGAGCTAAAATAGCACAACTAACTTGTTTAAAAACATTCTAAAAATATCAGCATAGGAATGCATCTTTCTCCCTAAAAAAAAGGTCAAAAGGACATCCTTATTAATTTTAATACATATCCTGCATGCTTCTTTTTAGGCTTTCTACTGGATATGTGCTAAACTATTGGGCTAAGAGTGTCACTGCCTTTCCTTCTATGACTATTTTTTCTTTTCTTTCTTGTTTTTTTTTTTTTTTTTTTTTTTTTTTTTTTCCCTCAAAAAAAAAAAAAACTAAAAAANTTTTTTTTTTTTCTCCCAGAAATAACAAGAAAGTTAAAATCAGCTACGTGGAACACTGAGAAATGCAGGACTAGCAATACTTCTTTGTCACCTTACAAGCCTTTGAACAGTTTAAATGGTCTTTTAATTGTCAGGACAGCTTATCTCCCTTTTTTAGGATTAATCCCTTCACTTTCTGTGACTTTGTGATGTCCTTAGCTATTGTTTACTTCTAAGGCTGCAATTTTTTTGCTGTTTTTAAACTTTGCTAACTCTTTCTCAGCAATAGTGGTGCTGACATCTCATTACAGAATAAGACAATTCAGCCTTACAAGCTTATTGACAAAGCCTTCATCACTGTAGATAATGATACTTTAATATTGGTATTCTCCCTATACATGGGTATTTGAGAAATTATGAGATCAGTATTAGATCAGGTAAAACCTTGATGCAGATTTAATGAAATTAATGTTTTAACTATTAATTAAAAATGTGACTTCTTGGAACCGTTCGGAGAAAATTCATCCTAATCGAATGTCTCGTAAGTTGAAGGAAATCAATTTCAGCTTTGCATTCCCAATCAAAACAAAGGAGAAACTTTTAGCCAGGACAGGGAAAAAAGGTGTGGTTTCCACACATTTATGTTCTTATTAAACACTGTATCATGATTTAGTTACTCTGAATCTGTCTGATCCAACAAGTTAAGCTGCTTGAGATAGTAATCACATGCAACAAGAAAAATGAAATGCAAATTAGTGGGTTATGAAGCTGATGAATACATAAGTGGATGAGATTCTTTGACTTGCAAGACACAGCAAGTCAGGTTAGAGATCAGAACAGCTCCCTCCTAGCACAGAAAAAAATAATTTCTCATTTTCTGTGGCATTAGACATTATAATGAGGGTTCATTTTACAAACTGAACAACTTCTGTCTTCTAGGTGAATGGCAGTGCTCTTCAAACAAAAAGATAAATACACACTGTCTCATCAGTGACATTCGGTGTTCATCTAAAACAATGTGTAAAGAACCCTCCCAGCCCTTTCCTATGTGTCTCTTCTACCTCAAAATTAACTACACAGATACAATTCTGCTACTGTACTTCCATACAGCAGTCACAATTCTTTGGAGATCGTTAAAAAAAAATCTGAATAGAAATGTACAGTATGCTGTATTCTATTTGAGATGCACTGAATGCTTTACTTATGTCCTTTGCAATGGCATGAAAGGGAACAAACAAAGAGAAGCATCTGACCTGGTGTAGTCATCCTCCATAAGCATGTGCTTTGGAATGGGTGAGTATCTTCCTGGTGAGATAGGGGCCAGGGATGCCTTGTATTCTAAAGTGCCATTATTTCCAGAAGAGAGTATATGATTTTCCATTGGTGGAGAGTAAGCTGATGGGAAAAATGAACATTCCTAGTCAACAACTTTCATGTTTCATTAGATGTCACAAGAACATAATTTTTAAGTACCAAGAACATGTTCAATGCTGTAAATAAGACCAAAACAAACAATCCTTGTTTGAGAGAGCTTAAAATATAACAAGAAATAATTCACAGCTGGAGTTTTACTGAAAATAACAATAATAATAATAATAATAATAATAACAGTAGTAAATAATGATGCTGGCTCAAATGCAGGGATTTACTCTTTAGAGGATACTTAGCTCCTGAAGAGGGAGCCTGAACAAGGTCTCCTGTTTGGGAGACAGGAAATATTTTCTTCACTTAGGACTAACTAGTAGAAGGAAATGCAATTAGGAAAGAATGAGATAAAAAGCACACTCCTCTTTTTGTCTCCAGTGTGCAGCAATGGGAGTAATATGCTAAGAACTCAATGCAGGATAAGAGCAGGAATTTCATGTGTGGCAAGAGTTATGTATACATTCAAAGCTGTGATCTACTAAAAGTGCCCAAATCCTCAATGTAATTGAAATTTCAGTATCAATATAGATGGTATTTAGACCATGGTAAATTTGTATACTTAAAAGAGAAAATGGATGCAAATCTCTTGCATATTAATGATTAACGATGAAAGTTACAGGACTGTGTTTTCTGGGTTTGTGGGTTTTGTTGTTTATGTGCTTTTTGCTATTCTGAAGTTATCTGGGACATTTATGACTGGAGAGATGCAGTGACAGTTGCATTTTATCTCTAGTTAATTTAATTAGAAAAAGATAATTAGAAAAAACAATGTTACATGCTTCTGCAATGAGCTGTGATTAATTTTCTCACAAGAAGAAGACAACTAAACTTTCTAGTATTAGTTTCAGTCTTTTTTTCAGATACTGAGATACAGAATGCTTCAAAGCGAAATCTCTCTACAGGGAAAGGCCATTATGCATTCTGAAACACTCTGAACATGTAGGTATAATGAAAGGTTCCCTGAGGATAAATGAATCTGTATGCACCAACAGCTTGGGAAGGGCTACTGCAAATCTTTTCAGCCTTTACTCTCCCTCTGGGATTATATCTGTCTTCTCATATGCTGCTGATCTATAATCTCACATAATAAACCACACTGTTTTAGAACTCTGAAATTATTATTTTGAAAGTATTATAAAGCTGGAGATTGGATAGGAACATTTCACATTTTTACTTCCCGGGCTTTGCTAAGATCCAGACCAGACTGCTACTGAACAACATGATTGCCATCTGTTGTAACATTTGCTAACTAAATAGGCATCCTCAGCACGGCTGAGCATACCACTGACATGCATGTTACAAAACCTTCCCTTCTGTTTTCATAGAGCAGTCTGCATAAGGAAGGCTTGGGATATTTAGCTTTTCCCTCAACTTTGTCTGTCCACAATAGCAACACTGCAAGAGTGCAGAAAAATTTAAATCCTTAGCATTTACTGCTCTTGATAAATTTCCCCACCCTTAGTTTGCCTTAAGTGCCTACAGAATTATTAGCAGGTAATCAAGATGGGTATAGACTGATTGCTGAAGCTCTTGTCAAAAATTAAATGTCTATCCAGTTGTTAGATGGTGCAGCTGGTCCCTGTTGGTAGTTGAATCCAAGGCAGACAGTTTTTAATGAACACCTAATGAAGAAATGAAGTTTCAGTAATGAACTGTTTAGACTAATGGGCACCAGTGGTATAGAGAGCTGCAGCTGAAATGTTAAGATTGCTGTGAATGACAAGGGAATGGAAATGCCTGGGTATGGACACTAGGAGGACTGGCAGGAGGGGTGTAAGAATGGCATCCATCGATAAAGCTAGATTCATCAATAAGTCATCAATACTTAATATAATTAAATGTAACTTGCCAGGAAAGCCAACACTCAAACTGAAACAAATACTCAAGCCATTAAGGGATGGTGGTGGAAGATAAAGACTAGGTTGGAGCCAAGGACACTCAGATAAGGAGACAGCAGAGATGTGAGTAAATCCTAAAGTCATGCATAGTAGGGACAGATGGCAGAGACAGAAGATCCTTATTGCTGTCATCTCCTTAAAAGTACAAAAAGCACTTCAGCAAGGAGGTTGCCAACATTAAAAGCTGAATGTGTATGGTAAGGATGCCACAGCCAGCCACCCACCCTTGTACATGGTCACTTCAGGGAGTCCTGGGGAGGCACCTGCATGCACATCTTTCTACTTGAGTGCTGGATGTGAGCCTAGATGCTTTTGGGTGCACAGACTTGACAGCCTGATTGAAATCAGTTTGTTTTAAAATGAGGACATCTTCCCTTCCTATGGGATACTTCACTGAGTTTTACCATATTATTTAAATAAATTTTCCTACAACAGAGTGTGTATTGAATGCAAGGACAAATAAGGCATTGATCTTCTGCAATAAAAAGCCAGATGAACATATATGAAGTTAATGGATAGACTGAGAATAAAGCAAAGTGGACCAATGATATATGGATTCTTCACTATAAGGGTAGTAAAGCACTGAAACAGAGAAGTCATGGATATCCCATCCCTGGAAGTGCTCAAGGCCAGGCTGGATGGAGTTCTGAGCAGCTTGGTCTAGTGGAAGGAGTCCCTGCCCATGGCAGGGGGAGTTTAAGCAGATGGTCTTTAAGGTCCTTTCCAATCCAAACCATTCTGTGACTCCACAAATTGGATATCCGCAGCAAATAGGTAAAGTTTTGTAAGTAGAGCAGTGATTTTTACATTCCAGTAAAATATTTTATTCAAATATGAGATATATTTGCCTTAGGCTTCAAGTAAGTTTGTACAAGATGGTTTGCTGCTTGTTCCAATTTTTCAGTGGACAGAGGACTCCAGGCTACAAATCTAATCATGTTTCAAAATACATTTGCATACACTTATTGCTGTAATTTTTACGAGTTACAGTTCAGTCTGATCACCTGGACAATGGCTAATTGGAACCAGCACAGCCATACATCTTCTACATTGCCACTTTTGCTGCAAAAACACTTTAGCAGAGTTATATTATTTGCAATATTTCTTGAGTGTAGCATACTCAGGTGGCAAAACATTTCATTTTTGTAGCCTTCCAAGCTGTTTCATATACTTTAATGGGGTACTTCGAACAAGCTATGAAAAAATACAATCACCTGACAAACTGATATCTGTTGTAAAATAAGTTGCAGAAGTCACTTACAGTGAGTAATATCTGGTGGGCCATATGGATCTGTCATGTAAATGGTGGTGGGCTTTCCAACTTTCAGATACACTACATCTGATGTGTTCTTCAGTATCGCTACTGCCTCTTCATGGGTAACTTCTTCTAAACTGTAATTATTTACCTTAGAGGAGAAATCAGACAGGTGAGTTGGAATGCAGAAATAGACACAAAAATGACACAGCTTTGCAGTTTTCAAAATGTTGGGAACATTGCTGTAAATAAAGAGCACTAAAGATTATAGAAGCAATATTGCTGCAGAGTAGAAAATACAGTTTTCTTAGCACATGCATATTCAAAGACTGATAAAGCAATATTGATACACAATCAAAATGGGTCAAGAAGGCACTTGTTTTTGACAACAGAAAAGTCCTTTGTGGTGTTCTGCTACTGGTAAAATCACTAATATAAACCTATATTTAATAATAATTTAGTAGCACCACATCAGTTACAGAAACTGTCTACATTGTTTGACCTAACAAAATGAACTTCCTCATTCATATCTTAGTCTCCACAGCTGGGACATCAGAAATACCCAACACACCCGAACCTTTCCATCACTGATATGACGTTGACCATTGAAATAACAAGAGGTAAAATAGTGATATATACAATACCTATGAGGTGCAGGAATTAAAAAGAAGGCATTTCTGGGTGGGGAAAAGGTATTTTTCAGCCTGAAAGTTTGTCAGTGTTCTGGAAGCACAGGAAAAAGATACTGAAAAGTACAAGAATGTAGTAGTAGTTCTATGGTTTTTTAGAAAAGAAAAACACTTAAACAAGGATTAGAGTAGAGGACTACAGATAAAATAGGGAAGGAAATAGTGGCAGTAATCTTCGCCTATTTATGCTTTACTCCCACAGAAAGAAAATCAAAAGAAATGTGTCAGAAGTGGTTTATTGTAGAGGCATATAAAATGTATTCACATATAAATCCACTACATCCACAGAATGTCAACAATAAATTGTCCTCCTATAAACAGAACTGTGAATGTTCCCTGCCACAAAAAATATAAACCTCCTGAATGGAGAAATTATAGGATAGGGGAAAAAGTAAAGGGTGTCGATCCAGGTTTTAGGCACATGGTGTAAGCCAGCAGAAATAAGAGAATCACAGAATATCTTGAGTTGGAAGGCACCTATAAGGATCACTGAGTCCAACTCCCTGCTCCTTGCAGTACTGCCTGAAACTGAACTATATGACTAAAAGCATCGTCCAGCCGCTCCTTGAATTCTGGCAGGCTTGGTGCTGTGACCACTTCCCTGGGGAGCCTGTTCCAGTGACCTACATTTCACAATGAGCGTTGTACATGAAACATTTTATTGTCATTTAAATTGCCATCCTCCAACTTCCACAGTTACTGCACGGATTCCTTTTAAAGATTATGCAAGATGGAAGCATAAGTCCCTCCTCACTATAGTATAACATACCAGTAAGTCACAGAAATAAATTGGTTCTTTCTAGGGAATTTAGTATCAAAAAATGATCAGAAACCTGAATGTGACAATAAGCAGCTGCCAAAGGGTTGGCAACTGGAAAGAAATCTAGCTATTAGGAATCACTGGAGGACTCTTCATATCCAGACGATTTCATCGGCACCAAGAAAAAATGATTGCTATTGGACAGTATTGCTGAATGTAAGGATTCAACTTTTTCCTTGCATAATTCTCAGGCTTGGTTTAAAGGTTAATTAAAAGAGACAATATGGCAGGTATATTATGATAATTTGACATGAAGAGCAGCGATAGAGCCTAACACTCAGAAGGGAGCTGCTGCCAGGTTATGCTGTGTTTTGACACATCTTCTATTTAAACATAAATCTTATACCTAACTTCTAAATATTTCTCTATTTCTTTGTTATGAAGAGCAATAACTTACATGTACACCTTTAATAAATAAATGCCTTAAATAAATAGGCTGGCAGGAAGAAGAAGTGACTGAAATTATGCCTTTCTGGTTTATGTATTTCAAAACTGCCAGACACTTCAGATTCACACATTTTAGAAACATGACCACAAGGTTATTCTTTATCTCTTCTCCTTCCCACGCTGTCTATACATTGTATCTACCTTTTTGTGTTTCATCCTAAATTTTTTTAAGTAGAGAAAATCTCACACAATCTCACCCACTATACAGCTGCTGTAAAAAATGTTCTCAGTCAAAAAAAAGACACAAAATGAGATATCTTAGCACTGTCTGGATTTTGACTTTTTGGGCTTTTTAGAAGCGAATAAAAATAATTAAGACACAAATTGACTTGATGCAACTTTTTTTCCAAAGGTTTTGGGTTTGGGGTTTTTTGTGGGGTTTTTTTGTAAGTCTAGTTGATAAAAATCCATCACAAGACACACTTGGATGTCAGAGTTGTGCAGCAAAGAAGACAAAAAGCCATTTTAGAAACAGAAAATAAAGTATGATACACAGAAAACTTCTATTTGCTATGGCAAGTCCTGTGTCTTCTCTCTCTGACAATAACTTTACGGGACAGGTATTTTACCAATATTGTGTACAAACTATGGAAATCTGAAAGTTAAGACTTAAAGAGTCCAAGCAATTCTAAACTAAGATTTAATGTCTATGCAGTTCAGCATTGTGCTTATCTTTATACATTTAGAAATCCTAGAGTTCATGGCAAAGTTTGCGTAAAATTAATTTTGTCCTGGACTGCTCAGTTCTCAGTAAACAAAGAAATAAAGACTCAATGTATATCAAGAGAAAATAAACAAACAAACTTGTTGATTCATTCATAAAAACAAAGATCCTCAGTGGTGCCATAAGGTCTCTTTTAAGTGAGAGCTCTTTGAGTGAGAGCTCTTTGACATCACCTTCCTTAGTCATTTGCCAACATCAGCTTAGACTTGCAACACATAAAACAGACAGTCCATTTCCAGGTTTCCTTCAGAAGGCAGTCCTTGCTTTGGATCTACAATTCCCATTAATAATCCTACGTGCATCAATCAATATATTTTCTACTTTTTGACCATAAAACAATGATCACAAATAAAAACATCTGTATGAATTCTGATATACAAAAAACTTGAATACTTATAAGAATTCTATTGTACAGCCCCCTAGATATTATTGCAAGATGACTGTAGTATGTAATTTTTTCCCATAAGGGAATCTCTGGACATCATTCCTTAAAACATAGTACAGAGATGATGATAATTAGGAAATACGATGTTGTAGTTGTTTTTTATGGTAAGATTTATATATAGAGAAAAATCTCTCAACTGCCAGGAAAGATTATTTCTTGAGCTATTTCTTGTTTCCACAAAAGATGCCTATTTTAACAGAATTTCAAGTACTAAATCTGTCTTTTTCGGTGGTTGTGGCCCAATAAATGCATTGTAGTAAAGCTTTACTTCCTCCTGTTGAGATGACCTTATATATTTTTGCATATAGCTTGCAAAAAAAGGGTTGAGTTAGAGGTAAAGAAGATAAAGAGTGGGAAATGTGCACAAAGTAAGAAATCAAAGTGTATATGCCATGCAATCCTCTGAGAGGCTGAATTTTAGTGCAGAAGGGCTGACTTTAATCTGAGTGCACCGAATGGGTACTGCATGCCAACTTTCTGGATCTAAGAAGCCAATTAAGTAGCAATTAAGGGGAAAAAAAACCCTAAGGCAAATGCTAAAACAGATATTTATCTGAGTGGTCAGTTTAGTCACAAAGTTGTATATTTGAGACACAAAATGCTGTGACAGGAGCCAAAGGAAAGGAGTCAGAAGAAAAACAGGCATGGAATAAGTGGAGCTTTTCTATTGGGAAATGCAGTGAAAATTTAAAAATGCAAATGGCACCTGAAGGAAAAAAAAAATAGGAAAGCTTTTTCTTTAAATAGAAAGTATGTGATATAAAGACATACTGATAATACGACAAACAAATAAGGGAAAGAAATAATATAGCAGTAGAGATGGAAATTAAAAATACAAGTCCAATCAAAGAAGCTATTTGAGTGATGGGGGAAATCAATAAGAAATGGTGCCAAAGAGATATAAAAAGACTGGGGTGTTTTTTCCCTAAATAGCATAATCAGGGCAATGAAGTATAAGCCTAAGCAAGAATGTTTTATTTGGAAGTTTTCCTAGATTCATATTGGAAATCAAAAGCCCTGAAAAGCAGCTAGAAAAGCTTAGAATCCCCAAAATGACTGTACAAGTGCTCTAAAGAATAATTTCATTCACAACAATATAAGCTGATATGAGAATAAGAGCTCTGGAGGAATAAGTCTGTCTTATTTAATTTTCATTTTTTAAAGGGGAATCATTCATTTCCTCTATTGACTTAGGCTAAGAAAGATTTGATTCACTCAGAGAATGAGACAAAGGGGTGATCTTTACCTTACCAGTGGTAACGTTTGCTTTTCTGTAATATTTGACTTTTCATTCAGACAGTGGATTTTCCTGAGTGAACGTTTGCCAGTAAACACCTGCAACCTGCCAGCTGTAAATCTAGAATGCTGATGGCCTTTTAAAAAACTCACTCTGACTTAAAAGGCTGCAAAAAGTGAAATGTTTTCCAGTGCTGAAGACTGGTTACATTTGTACTAAGGATGTAAATCTCTTTGCATTAACTAAACACTTATAATCCCATGGACTCATGAGTTACTTGCACAAGTGCTGGACTGTTTTCTAAAAGATGATCCTACAAAGACAGCCAAAATCACTTTAAAAGGACACCTCAGATCAGAACTAAATGCTAACCTAGATGCATCTTGAATTACATGCTCTGATTTTACGTACTTTAATACAAACGTGATCCTGCACTTATACACAATCTGAAAGAAACAGATACTGGTAGGGGAGCCTATAAGGAACACATCAACAATTGCACAATCACAATGCCACTGCAGTCCTATGCAATTGCTGGAGAAAACCACTTTTTTTTAGAAGGGAATTGGATTGAAAGCCAGTATAAATTTCTGAAAAGGAAAATGACTCCTGTTTCTTTCTTCTGTTTTCGTCAAGAAAACAGAATCATATTAAATCTCTTGTTATATATAATCACTGATCTCTGTGACTACATGGGCAAAGAAGCAACAGGAAGGCCCAAACATGCAAGGGTATTTTGGCACAGGAGATGTATTTTCAAAAAGCTCATAGTTATTAAAGATAAACATTAATTTTTTTAATAAACCCTAATGGCTTTAGTATTTTCCCTGAAAAATGCCTTGTTTCTAGGTATTAGTGTTGTCGTGTACTAGTATAACCCCATAGTTTCTGATTTCTGACACAAAACTGATTTCTTATTTATTCATTCTCTAGATAACAAACTCTTCCAAAGTAAGATGGTGGTATGAGATAAAAAAAATCAACTATTATCTGAGTTGTAATAACTGAAACAATTTTTCAGCTTTTCCTGATCATCATTAGCAGCGACCTTGAAGAGGTGAGAAGTGCATCATGTTTGGGGATGACACTTCATTTCACTATGAGATACTCGAAGGCAGGGCTGCCACAGACTGGAAGAAGGGCCTGAAGAAGACTTTATGATGTTTAGCAGGAAGAAACAGTAAATCCTGCCCCTGGCACAGGCTGACCCCCATCGATAGCACAGGCTGGTGGGCACTGACAGCCTGGCAGCATTTCTGTGGAAAAGTGCTTGGGGCTCCTGACGGATGGCAAGCTGGGCATGAGCCAGCTGTGTGTCCTGGCAGCAAAGAGGTCAACAGCACCCTGGGCTGGATGAGCAGGAGCAGAGGTTGGAGAACCAGCAAAGGATTATTCCTGAACAGTTCACTCATTAGCCTGTACCTGGAAACTGTGTTCAGTTTTGGTTCCTGCACTATAGGAAAAATAACAAAAGGAGGCAAGTTGAGAGGTGTGCTGCTGGGATGGTTGGGGATGGAGCACTGACCCAGTGAGGAGCAAAGAGGGGGATCTTAGCATTTTCAGCCTGGAAAAGTTGTTCCTCTAAAGACAACTAATAACAGACCCCCAGTTCTTATAGGAAGATCATCAAGGCAGAGCTAAGCTTTTCAGAGCCACATGTAGTATCAGGATGAATGACAGCAGGCAGATGTTGAAACAAGAGAGGGTCAAATACGTTATCAGGAAAAGTATTTTCCTCAGGACAGCTGAGCTGTGGAACAGTTTTCCTAGAAAGGCTCTGCAACCTGCACCCTTGGAGATTTTTGAGATTCAATTCGATAAATCCCCGAGCAACCTTGTCTGGCCCTATAGCTGACCCTGAATTACCATGTTGGTCTGTGATGCTCTGTATGTGATTTACTTTTCCTCCTTTCCAGAGCAGAGAGAAGTGATCTCTCTGAGACACCCACTACAGTGGGATTCTCACCACTGACATTACCACCAGCAGAAGGAGACATTACCACAGGCATTACTACCAGAACACAGTGGGGGAGTATTTTTCTCCTAGCTGTAAGTCTTCAGAGAAGAGCTCTGGTCTTTTCCTTTCATATATACCTAGAAAATACACTCACTTTTTGGGTTAAACGCTCATGCTTTCACCAGTAATTTTCCAAACAGGTACCTCGGGATTATCATACAATGGAGCGTTTTCCTGTGCAAATACTCAAGCTAACAAGTCCTAAGTACAGGCTTAGTGCCACAGAAACATAACTGCATAACATGCCCTTGTACAGATTTCACAATAATCACAATGTGTTATTTACATAATACATCTTCTGAAATGCTTAACACACTATGAGCGATCCACATTTAATAACAGTAGGGTCATCAAGCTGCAAAATGCTCAGGAGGCCCCTTCTTATTTTACATGTCAGTATTAGTTTTGGTTTTGCATCTACACTTTTATTACATCTTAAATTTAAATTAATTTGATTTGCACATTCTTTGGGATCTGAAAGCATTTCACACAAAACTACCAGAATGCAGATACAAAAATGAAACAAGTTACCCAGCAGCTGCTGAGAATTCCAGAAGGATAACGAATTCTTTCAAATTCTATAGAGAAATGATGGAAAAAACCAAAGATCAAGAAAGGATGCACTACCGAGAAGGAAAAAATGAAAAAGAGGAACTGTTCAAATGTATAATCAATAAGAAATCAGTGAAGCAGAAGTAGTACTGTATAGATGACAAGGGTAATATTGTGTTGAAACACTGCCAAAAGAAAGTAATTAATTCTTTCCCTCACTATTCATAAAGGAACATGAAGTTATTGCCATGAAATGACAGATAATTCACAAATTAGGATAGGAAAATACTGAAGGTACAGGAGTTATAAACAAATTAGGGTGTCTTGTTGGAGAGAATCAGGAAACATGGCTGCAATCTGCATGAATTTTAGAAACACTTTTTGATCTTGTGCATGTATCTCCAAATACATAATGATTAAGGTACAGAAGGAGTAAGCTGACTAGTATTTTCTTATGCCACAGTGAAAAGCTTGGTCTGGAAGTACATAACTAGAGGAGAGCAATACTGTGAATGACTTTTTTTTTTGCTCATTTTACAGTGATTAAAGGAGACAAAACTAAGTAAAGAAACGGTCCAGACTGAAAGGAATAGAACAAAGACATCCAATACAATGCAAATGACCTCTGCTCATTTTCAGAAGCATAAACTTGTCACAGTGAAGAAACATCTATATCTGACTGCAGTGAATCACAGGTTTAGGACTGAGATGCTTAATAGACTAATCCTATAAAAATCTGAAAAGAATTAATTTATGCACAGTGGTATATAAAATGTTATTATATTTCTATTCTAATTAATTCTGATGAAATTACATTGGAGAGGGTGAATGTGGGGGGTTTGTATCTATTTGGTTTTCTTTTTATATATATATATTTACTAACCCATGTGAATTGGAAGAAATTAGGAGTAAAGTAACAAAAAATTGCAGATGACACAAAAACTGCAAGGAATTCTCATTAGGGTAAAAACCAACAAAAAACAGTTGAACAGAAGCAGATTTCCAACAAGCTGCTAAATAACTAAAGTGCGAAGTTGGCAAATAAAAATATACATTTCTACACCAAAATAAGCCAAAACTTCATTATCCAATAGTGACTTGAATTTTACTATGCTGAGATTCTGCAAAGAAAAAATGCCAAAGAAATTTTGAGTTCTAGTTTCATTTTGCTTTGATTTTTTGAACACCAGTTGATTCTTAAGCTGTTTTATCTATCCACTTGGGTTAATTAAAAAAGACAAAGAATCACCAACCCAGCAACCAAGTGCTTTTCCAGCTCTGTTTAGTACTCTGTATAAATTAATGGTCATCTTTATATGTGACTGGAACACAGTGTCCCTAGCCAAATAAAGAAAACCTCAATTAGGCACAGCTTCGCATGCAGCAAAAAAGGTCGTGGCAATTTTCTACTGCTTGAATATCGCATCACAAAACAAGGCTACTGCAGTACAAGTTTTTTTCATTTCTCTTACTGAAAGAATATTTCTCTACCTGCTGAAATCTATGCAAATACATTGACATGAATACAACTTGACATAGATTAACTTGTGCTGATTCGCCAGGGTCAGGATTTCCCCCTCAACGTTGCATTAAACAAACTGTGAGTGGGAAAGCATTTTCTACAAGAAACAATGAACCAGCACGGCACACAGCAGGAAGAATTTCCTGAACTGAGTTCCATCAGAAGAATACACTTCCTCGAGGGAAAATTTCAAAAATGTTTTGGGTTTTTTTAACATCTATATGGAACACATAGAGCATTCCTACAGGTACTGAAATGTAGCTGTCCACTGAAAGCTGTTACATGTGAGTCAGTTGTGGGCATGTTTTGACAGCTTTCAGTTTGCTTATAACAAACAGCAGAATCAGTACTACCTTAACAAACAGTTTGTTTAAAATCTTTTAAGCTTTATGGTGCATTTTGACTTGTTGCTTACGTGCATAATACATTTATTGTCTTCTCTGGAAAAGGTTTGTCAAAGAAATACAATACACGGCCTTCATAAAATGTCAGTTTTCCAGAGGAATGCTTTTTTAACTTTAGTTTCAGAAACATATTTTAAAAATGGGAAAAATGAAGATGATGGAAATATAATTACTATAGCAATTGTATTGGTTACCTCCAGAAAGATGCATGGTGAATGAAAGTCCTCATATGAATTTTCAGCTAAATAAATGTGATTTACATTTTTCATACTCACCATAAGAAGCCTATCTCCAACCTGCAATCTCCCATCTTTTTGTGCAGCTCCCCCATCAATAATCTTGGTGACATAAATGCTGTTGTCCCCAGGGATGTGTTGGTTTCCCACCCCTCCTGCAATACTGAATCCCAGACCTGGAAAAGATATTGTAAACAAAACATTAGCAATACAACATATAGCATTAAAGAGAAGTGGAAGAGTAGCATATACACTGTAAACTTTGAGTATTTTTCACAAAAATACAAATAACATACTCTTTCACTTTCCCTGAAAGGTCAGGGACAGAACTAAAGTAAGGAAATTCTATGCCATTGACAAAGGAAGGTAGAGACAAAAACAATTGAATCACAGTGATGATTCTGTACACCCTCCTCACTGGGGTCCAGCGCAGCCTATGTCAACAAGTTACGGACCAGCTTGCCATGACCAGCAATAAAACTCTGAAACTTGGACTTCATCTTATTAAATACTGGTACAAAATACATCATCATCTGTCAGAACAAAATGAAAGGTGTTCTGATTTTCCACACAATTTGAAAAATACTTGGAGAGGTCTAGCACAGATTTTGCAAATTGATGTAGTACCACAGTGAAGGGTCAGTGAAAGTAAAAGAGAAAAGGTGCAGATGTTTGATTTAAAGTGTGGGTTTTTTCCTAGGACACAAATCTTTGGCTATGGATACATAAAGAAAGAAAGCAATAGTCCTTTGTACATATGTAATTACTATTCAGTGATCCGTGAAATTCCTAGATAAACACTCAAAGACCCAAACTTTGGAACAACGTCAGAAACACATGCTGACATGAGCCAAGAAAAGGAAAGCAAAATAAAAAGATGTTGGGGGAAGAAAAAAGACAGTTTTCCCCTTTTCCTATATTTCTTATCCTCTGACACATTGCACACACAGAGAAATCATTGCTTTAATTTTTAGGAACAATTTTATCTCTCAATCAAAGAAAATACAGAAATGACTGTGCTTGATTTCCATAAAAATTAACTTCATATAGCTAATTTTTCAGAGATTATATACCTAATGGGAACTTCCAGATGAATAGAGAAGCTGTTACTGACAATAACCTGCTTAGATTATTGCTCCAGCTAGGGATTTCTCTTTCAGCTGTACAGAAAAACAGTTATATCTATTTAGAGAATAATCACTGGTTTTATCTATGAAATCTATGTTGTTCACTCATTCCTAAAAGAAACATGTTGGTAATAGCTGTAGCCTGAGCAGTAAAATGCAGTGGTAAAAAGTGAATTGCCTGAAATCTGGCATTCCATCACAAACTCAAAAGGGAGACTGCTTGGGCAATAAAAATTAAGGGACAGTATATTTAATACACGCAATATTTTTTTTTTTAGCAGCTGTATGAATACAGGGATAAGGGGGATTTTTAGTGAATTAAATATTTTTAATTTTTTTTCCCACATTATTTTCATCTGATCATTATTTTAGCTTCAAAAAGATGTGAGGTCAGATACCATAATGGACTACTTAATGGATAGTGCCAAAACAGTAAATTACAAAAAGAAACCTTTGAACTTATATCTCAAATTGAAACACTACTTAATTAATTGACTACTAACAATACACATGAAGTTAATTCAGAAGCATGGGGTAATTAAAATAAAGCTTTATTGAATTTCCAGCTAAAGCTGTCAATCACTGTTACTATTTATGTGCTACTGTCACTACAAGGATAAAAAGATTATGGTTTTTTCAGCATGGAAGAATTTTTTCTGGGGACTGCTAACAAAGAAAAGAAAAGATACTCTAATAAAACATCAAGAATGGAAATTTTCTTTAAAACACTAGTTGTGGACAAGGAACAATGATTGAATAATATTTCTTGGTGACATAACTATAATCAGTTTGATTCAAACCCCATCTGTATAGGCTTCTACCAGTAAAGATCTGAGAGTACTCCAGAATGATGGTGGGAGCAAATGAGTGGGCTAGACCTCAGCCAGAGGGCTTTCTTCAGCTCCGTTGCTCACCTAGGGCATGACTTTGGGAAGATTAGGTTGTGGTGTGCTTGGATCCCCTTCTCTCCCCTTTATGGACACTGTACACGTGTAAGGGGCAAGGTCATTTCTGGACACACAACTGGCCTGTACTTTGCACAAAGCGGGTCCTAATTCAGCCTGGTCCTGCTGCAATATAAGCAAGCAGTAGCCAAGATAATCACTTGCATTTTCTGCAGTGCTGAGTGGGGTGCTTGGCTTCCTGTTTGTATGGCTGTAGCACAACAGACATGAAATTGTAAAACAAAAGAGCACTAACACAGGCTACTCCCATTACAGAAGTGAAGCTTACCGTAATGAAAGGAGTAACTGTTTCTACTACAGTCTACGTAAAATTTAGATGTGATACAATGCGTGGGTCTACATTGTGTTTGTAAGCAGAGTCTGACTTTGGGCATCCAAAAAACCAGCAGTGATTATAGAAAGGTTTAAAAGAGCAGAAGAAGATGGGGTAACACTGTGGGGAGAAAAGGGAGAGTGGGTAGGAGAGAAAACTGAGGAAAAGAAAAATTTTCCATGTCAATCAATAATGATTTAATTTCATTGCTTAATCACACTTGCCTTCTTTAAAAGATTTCTTCTTGGAAAGAACAGGGAATGGAACAATGGCCCATTTAACTTTATTTAAATGACTTCTGCTAATTGCTAGGGCACACGACAAGTATTCTACACAAAAACTTTTGGGTAGAATCCATATGGCCAAATGACATCAGAAAAATATGCTTATCATTTATACTACCTGTATGATAAATGAAAATTCATTAAGAGCTTTTAAAGCATGATTCATCTCACCTCAGCAAGAAATCTGAAAGAGATGAGGTGAATCACACTTTTGGTTTTTGTAAGGCTGGGGTCTCGATGTGGGAAGAGATGAGTGGGAAGATCAGTGATACGAAAGTTCACAATCTGAACCTTCATTTAGACTGAAGGTTTCTGTTTTAAGACTTCAGAAAGGTTTGCTCAACCCTGGTGTGCATCCCATGTCACTCACTACATCAGTTTAGTGTTATATCAGATTCTTTGTTTTAAAAGCAGAGAATCATTCAAACAAGTGGGAACAATGCAACAAGTTACATTTTCTAAATGGTATTTTTCATTGTTCCATTGAATTAACCCCAACCCCCCACCCCGTAAAATAAAACTGCATATTTGATTGCAGAACCTTTTTCTTGTTGACTCCTTTGGTTAGGAAAACATTTCTATCAGAACACAGAAGATCAAGACTTGATCACTTCCTCTTTGGATGATGTGCAATCTGCTTCATAGAAACAGCTGAGCTTGGACAGAGTGCTCAAATTCCTCACAACAGGAATTAGATGGAGGATACAGTCAGAATGGAGTTGAGGAAGAAATGTTTTAGGATGATGGTGGTCAGGCACTGGCACAGGTTGCCCTGAGAAGTTGTGGATGTCCCATCCCTGGAAGTGTTCAACGCCAGGTTGAATGGGGCCTTGAGCGACCTGGTCTAGTGAATTACAGAGTTGGACCTTAAAGATCCCTTCCAACCCAAACCACTCCATGTTTCTATGGTTCAGTGAAGAAGAGACTACTTCAAGGGGGAAAAAGAGAGAAAACTGGACTTAGTACTGGTGCACATCCAAGTCAAACTCAGCTTTGCTCAAAATCACTGAAGAGGATAGGCCCGTATGAGATTGACTCAATGTGTAAACTAGGAAAGTTGAGTCGAACCTCATTTCCTTCCATTTCCTCTGGATATGTGTTTGTAAAATTCATCTGCCTTTGGGTTCCACAGATGCTGATCACTGATCCTATGAATAATAATGTGTAATAATCCAATGAAACAGGAGACATTACTCAAATCAGAAAAAGGAAAATGGACAGGGACAAAAGCTAGTCCATCCAAACTGGAAACTACAGAAAAAATGCTGCTATTAATAAGTTAAATATCTTTTCAGTCATATCTTTTCCTGGGATTATTAGTAAAAAAAAAAAAAAAAAAAAAAATTAAAATATTTGAAAGATTAACAAAGCCAAAAAAAAAAAAAAAGAAAAAAAAAGAGAAGTTGCAGCCAAAAAAATTTCTAAGGCTGCCCAAATCTCAATCAGAGCTATTTCAGTAAAAAAAAAAACCCCAAACTGTGACTATTTACATCTACTTTGCATTATTTGCTGTACCAGATACATGTTTTACATGCATCACTATATTAATAAAAAAACATGTTCCAACTGCTTTTCTGGTAAAAGCAGGCTTGGAGGCTCCCTGTATAATTAGACCAGCAAAGTTGCCTCTATGTGATAATAACAAAATCTCTGTTTAAGACCCAGTGAGTGAATTACACTGTGGGCATACTGCTTTGCAGTAACCAGAGAGGGAGCCTAAAAGATCAACTGCAGCTATGTAATGTCAGCTTTCTAATGAGAAGTGAAGTTAAAGAAACTCAGAACCAGAAAATGGATGTTGCTTTTTGCTACTATCCTACACAGAGAAGTAAGCTTATTTTCAATCACCAAACAGAAGGAGGATTTTAAGATTCCAATACAGCATGAGATTCACAAAAAGAGGAAGCCAAAGACAGCAGCATTTAAGTCATAACCTTAAAATATAGTTAAGAAGTGTTTGATTTTCAGGTAGTTAACCAAAACTGTGCTTTAGAGACACAAAACACGTAATTCCTAATTCCTAGCTATACCACAGTACTGACCTGTGGGCAAAGACTAACTTAGCGAAACCACAAGAGGCATAGGACTTTTAACAGAAATATTATCATATTAACAAATGAAATGTGAATGGGAATACGAATGTAAGGACTACAAGAAAGACCAAAGGTTAGAGAAATCATGTGTACTGACAGTACAAAGCATTCCAAACAAATAAAAATCAAAATGAGTCATTTTTGTCAAGCCTGGACAGAATGTCTGGACTCTGTAAGACCATTGAACAGGTGTCCTGTCAGCAGAAGACCCTGTACCATGACAGTGGGATGCTGGCAGCAAGACTGCAGCATGTGACATCTGCCATTCTCTTGCCTGTAAGCCCAACAGGGAAGCAGATCTTATCAATAAAGATGTGTGCTTACTAAATGAAAAAAACCAGCACATGAGCAGCTACCTTGTCTAAGACTTAGAGACTGAAGAAAGGAGTATTCAGTATAAAGGACCACTGATAACAACAGTAGACTCCTAGAGGGTATAAGTAATTTCTCCAAAAATCAGTCAGCCCATGGTTGCCAATCAAGAAAATGCCAAGAGATGTGGTAAGGGTTTGATGTCCCACGTCCTTTGTGTCACACACAAGTGAGCCAGACCTCCACAGCCCATGCATCCTGGGGGATATGGATGAAATGGAGAGTGAATGAAATATATGAAAGGAAGATCATAAATGGTTAACTTATTCAGAGAAACCATGAATAAAACTCACTACTCCCTATACAGTCTCTCATTGCTTTTTGCCACATTTATTTTCTACAGGTGTGAAACCAACTGTTTTGCTTCAGAGCACTGTGTGAATTCAGATTTTAAGAAACTATTTCATGCAGCAAAACAGGAAACACTACCAGAAAGGACCCATGCAACAAGTTTCCCCACTGAGGCCCTTCCCTGATGCTGCAAGCCTGGCTGCTCTGTGGCATATGACACATTGACCATGCTCCTGCGAACAACTGGACATGGCACTGAGGAACTCAAACGGGGGCAGCTCCTGCCTTTCCCAGGACCAGCACTTCTACAACACAGTTACAAAAGATCCACCTTGGTTTTGTTTTATTGCTTAAACTGTCAAACTTGGAACAATGAAGCCCAATCCAGGTTTCTAATTAATCAAATTCCACTTGCAGGGAGGAAAGGAACATGGGTAATATAAAATGCTTTGACTGATATAATGATTGACTTGTTTTGACAGGTACCACTGTTATGTCCAGTTTATAGGAGTAAACAAACTATAAAAATGTTAATTATAAACAAAGGAATAGCAGGGGATGTCTCCCCATGCCCTTTGCTCAAGCCTCTTGTTGTCAATTTCAGCTTTCCCGGAGGACACATATAGCACATATTTACAATAACCTCACAACTGTGGACATTTAATACGCTTGTTATAGCTGTGACTTATGATTATTGTTCATTATTGACAGCAGATTCCTCTTTTATTTGGTGCATACAAAAATAAAATACATCACAAAATAAAAACTAAAATTTGCGTCATAATAATTATACAACGTTACAAAGAGGGACCGATCTTCCTCTACAGAGCTCTCTATTTTTTTGTCAGCCTATGAATTAGTTCCTGAGAAACTATTAATCCCGAGTACATGAAGTCATTTTATCTCATCTCCTTCACATTTCAGCAGTAGAGACAAATATCAGTTTTTTTGAGTGAGTTCTTATAACAATTCTTATGCCTGATGCATGTGACAGCTTATGCCAGAAGGATTTATGTGAATAAAATTTGACTACGTTTTGTTCTGTGGATGAAAAAGTCAATCTAAAGTACAGTATGATTCATAAAACTTTTACTAATATTCATAACATATTTAAAAGCTGTCTACTTTCATTGCCATTGGTAATTCTTGTTTCAGACCCTGCTCCCAGATCACTTCAGAGGGCTCTTTTTGTAACCAACAATTGAATAATAGCCTAGACCAGGAAGAAGGCCCAAGTCCCTACGCATCTAACACAGCATATTGTTATTTGGTATTTCTTTCTAATGGCCTTAGGTTAAAAACTTCAAGCACCTTCCTTATTGTTTTGACATTTTCTTTCAGAAATATCTAGTGTTTTAGGTTATTTCCCAGTTGATGTCACATAGAATAAAAATGATGTACAGTGCCACTAGGTAAGAAGATTATTGTCCAAAACCACCTTACACAAAGAGAAAATTATTGTTCCCCTTACACTGTGTGGCATTATATAGTCACGCCTTCAGGTATTTATCCAACTGTTTTTACACAGTTCCTTTGTTCTTGCCCACAGCCATTTTTATAGTTATTATTTCCATTAATCCCTACATTCCAGCTCCCAGTGCATCACTTCTCTGTACTACTGAAGGACCAGGGATGCCAGATTACCGTACAGCCTCTGCTGAGGATCAAACTGAGCAGCACACACAGCCCTCCCACCAAGTATAGCCAATGTGCTCACAAGAGATGCTATGGCTAGATGCTGCTTGGCAAGTGGGATTATACAGCAGGCAAAGAGATTCCTTTCCTTGCAAATGACCACTGATACTTTTCTGTATGGAGAGAGATTTTGGTTAAGGTTTGAAAAGAAATTAAACAGCAAAACTGTTCACCTTTTATTTGCCTTTATCTGCATGAATTTTTAGTTCTGCAAACTCAAATTTTCAAAATAAACTTCAATAGTATGAATTAATTTTAAATATTCTTGATTTAATAAAAAGAAAAAAAGATCATTGGCATTTAAAACATTATAGTAACACAAACTTGCTGCATAGCCCAGTGTAAGACTGTGCAGAGATGTGTCCTTCATTCTTGATGAAAACAGAGATATTGATCTCACTGACATTAAAATGGCTTCAAGACACTGCTGCATATGTACATTCACACTTTCACAAAGAGTCCTCTGAAGGACTGAAGGCTTGAAAAAATGGCAGCCAGCTAAAACTCAGAGGAGAGACTGTGGTGGTAGCTGCTATCTGGTGATGGAGTGATGGCAGGCTGATTTCCATACCTTTGATTGAGAATATCGAAGCAGCTTTTCAGCATATGTAATTTTAAAATTTGGCTACCATGCTGCTAACTACAGTTCCTTATATCTGTTCCAAAACTGCTTCCTGCTAAGATGTCCTGGAAAACCCCTGCCCACCACTGCATTCTCTGAGCTTGCTCTTCTGCTGGGGGCAGGGCATTGCAAAGCATTACCTCTTCTCTTTGAACACAAAGGGTTCATCAACATCATCTGAGACCCACAAAAGTCAAAAACACAGATGGGTCCAGAATATGGAAAAACATCATCTGGATAGTTCAGGGATTTTCTTGCTAAGTTACTCAGCTGCAGCCTCAGAAGCACATATAAACAACCCTTTTCCCACTACTTTTTCATTCTTTGTGGCATCAAAACCAAACATTGCAGCCAAATTTATTAGATACCAACATGAAAGAAAGAAACCTGATCTCAGGAGACAGGGTTACACTCCTTGGCTTGAAAAAAAATCATTTACATTTCCAGCCAGAAAGGAAATGATGGGAAATTGAGATTATGATGCAAATGTTAATAAAGCTGCAAGGCAGTGAGTACATGTTTAAAAACAATCAAGCTGTAGGTACAGTAGATAAAGCATTGGTTTACATTATCATAATAGTAAAGCTAATCTTTCTGTAATCTTTAATAAAGCCTTGAAAACACATCTTGTTAAATTACACTGCTATTTGTAGGAATTTGTAAAAAAGTTCTCTAACAAGCAAATGAAAACAATCCCTTCTTTTCTATTGTTTTGCAGTTTAATGTTTTTCCTATTATGATTTTTTTGCCTGCATGTATTTATCCCTAAAGATACATTTTCCTTAGATGTAGTAGAAAAGAAAGGAAACAGCAAGTTAGGAAAATACAGTTTGAGCCTCATTAGAAGCTGTGTTTATTCTATATTTTACATTTATTCAAATAAATTAGGAATAAAATTCCCAGAAAGCATAGACAATGAGCAGTGTCCTAATTGCACAACAGTAATTCTTAAGAATACTTTACAATTTGACTTGAAAAGATCAGGGAATTTTCCTAATTATTCACAATAATCTGACTTTCAAAGCATTAATGAGGATTCAAGTTCACTGAAAATCATACTAAATCACACTGTCACAATTTTACCAGTGTAAATGCAAGAAAAAGAAAATTATTTCATTTTTGACATACACTGACACTCCAAGAATTATGGCAAGCAGTTTGGCTTTTTTGGAAATAAACACATGATACACCGAGTCTAAACATTTCATGTTAAGATCAGACAAATTAGGTTTTTAAAAAAGTGAAGATTAGTGTTGTGAAATAGAAAAATCCAAGATCTGCCAGTTAGGAACAGGACTAACTGCTTATATCGGATGTTTTTAAATGCCTTTCTCTTCTCACATCTCCATATGCCTACAACGGAACTGAATGAATGGTCAGCTCCTTTTCATGCAGGAAGCTTTTGTATATTTTCAGTGCACCCACAAGGACAAATAATCCTCACATCCAGAGGCACTAAAAATCAGAATTTTTGATTAGGGTAGACATCATCTGGCTGGCTGCCTGGTGACAGGATCATTTATATCTTGCAGGGAATAATGTTAAACACAGTGTACGTGGACTGTATGGCTGAATGTGATATGAACAGACTGCTAAAGGCTACCCATTTTTTTCTCACACTTTTTTTACTACATTACCAGCATTTTTTTTTTGCAAGAGGCTTTTCACTTTGTTTTGCATTTTGGCTTTGTTGTGAGTTTTTTAATCTCATCCTCACCCCTGCTCCTTCATTCACTCAGGCAAAAATCAACTGGATTACACACGACTACAGATGTAGAAGACATCCTGGGAAAGTGTTCAAAGCCACGTTGGATGAGGTTTTCAGCAACCTGGTCTGGTGGAAGGTATCACTGGCCATGGCAAGTAGGATGGAATGCAATGATCTTTATGGTCCCATCCAGGCTGAACCATTCCATGATTTTAAGCAGCCAGTTGTCCTAACTAGCAGTAAAAAGCCAGGTGGGAGGTTGCATGGCGCATTTTTAAAATTGTCATATGCTGACCTAAAAACTCACTAAGGACAAAAGAGACAACTCCGATGTGCTCCCTGCCTTCTTTCCCGCTGCCTGCCTTGTGTTAGCCATGAAAATTTTCTAGCCAAATAGCAAATTGAAAATGGCATGAAAACCAAGCCAAATTAACCTGAATCACAGACCAGGTGCACACTGACCATCATTCACAGAGATGGCAGCAGTAAGAGCTGGCAGATGAGGACAGTGTTGGGTTCACACGTCCCCTTTGCTGGCAGCACACTTTTGTACGCGGCCCCTCATTATAAATCTGTGACTCCTATGGAGAGGAGTGCAAGGTCATCACTGCTGCCCTGCAAACTCAATTTGAAGGATGTGGGAAGAAGGAAAGATGCAGGGACAGGAGCAAGTAGCTGAAGTGAGTAGGACAGAAATGGCTGTTAAGGCTAGTACCTGAAAAGCAGTCAATAAAAATATGCCTTTACAGCATGAATCCTACTGGGAGAAAAGTGAAAGATAAAATTGCTCTCCTAAGCTTAAGAGAGAGAAAGAGAAGTTAACAACCATAGGTTTGTAATGCTCTTGAGAGCTAAGCCAGATCTATAGTGGAAGAAAACAGTGTAGTAACAATAATGCTTATTCAATATTTCTGCAATTTTCGCTCTGGAAGATACACTGGTACTATGAAGCTCTTTTCCTGACTAGAAAATCAAATATCAAGTCTTTAAGTCACCCTTTCAAGAGAAGCATGAGGCTTGAGACTGTTGGATTTAACTACCTGTGCGTGCATTGTGAGAATGTCTAATCTAGAATACAGTTACGCATGCAGGTTCAAAGCAGGGGGAAATCAAATTATCTCTACTGTCCCAATTCTTTTCCAAATTTTTAAGGCAATTAGCCTCATTACCATAAATATGCCCTCATAGCCACATTTATTTTAACTGCATCTCCTATTAAAAATGCCGTTTTCCATTAATACGTAACTGATAATCAACCAGCTCTCTACGGTTTTCATTTTGAGGAGAAGTATCTGGAAATGGGATCAGCATGGCAGACCTAGATCTCACTGTTGTAAAACCAAAAGAAGTTCCCTTTCCCTGACTGTCTCCTCTCTTCCACAGACAATTCAACAAAATCTTGAAGTTTCTTTTTTTTAGCTTTTCACTCACCGTTCGTGCTCTTAAAGTTCACTTGACATTATTTAATTCCTGGTGCTACATAAATTCAGACACATGTTTGGGCAAATGAGAAAAGTAACAGGGCATGGCTTCTCTGCAGTGCCAAGAGACAGGCAGGCAGTTACAGAAACCTGGAACGACTGCAATGAGAAGATGCAAAGAGCTTGCTATTGTTTTTACATTATATATTAACTTGGGTTCAAATCCTGAAACATGGTTCACTTTCCATGCACAAAGTACACCAGCTGTTTCAGGTGTAGGAACCAAATTTATGCTGACAGCCGATCACAGTTTGCCAGTCATTAACAAATAGTACCTATGTCATTTTCTGCACAAATTACTGTAATTACTGACAGCGGCACAAGATATTTCATCTCCTAATAACACAAATGAAAAGCATTTGTTCCTGTAGATGTGCACACCAAGATCTGCCTTAAAGTAGTTATTACTTTTTGATGAGATGCTAAATTTTTTAAGTCTTTGTACTATGTAAATTTGTGCTTTTCCTGCCATTTTTTTTCTGATATAGATTCATTTTTGAAATCTACAGACTTGACACGGGAAAAAATTATTCCAATTCCGGGAGAAATGCTATTTGCTTTGTATAACATTAGGTGATATATCTTTAACTGAGTACAGCTGGGTCTCTGTTAAGTTGAATGGCTCTTTGAGATAAATATTTAATAATTTATCACCAATAAAACGGAGACAGAAGAAGCAGTCTGTCAGTTTGGGATGTGTTTAATAACCATATGTGTCAGGGACAGACTCGTCAGTTTCTTTTATTTGTCCTCCATCTGATGAGGGAAATTTAACATTTATCTTCTCATCCCCGTTGCAAAGCCGAACAGAAATACTTTATTGAAAAGCTTTCTGTCAATTATGCTGGTGCTTGAAAATACAAAATGAAATCAAAGTTCATCTTGCAGCCTTGTATGTATTTGCAATTAACCCATAAATAATCTGTCATCCATTCAGTTACTTCCTTCTTAAAAAACAGAGAGAAATCAAGACACAAATGTACATGTAATTTTGCCTTTTTATGTAAGGCCATTTACAGAGACATGATATTAAAAGTTGAACAGGTATATAAATGATACAGAGAAGGAAAATAGATGGTGCTTATTGAACAGAAGTAATAAGGAAAAGAGACTCTGAAAACAGATCCATGATTCATTGCACTTTTCTTTGATTCTTTTTGTCTCTCTGAAACTGTAGTTTGGTCTCTTAGTTCAGTTTACTGATGCTGCTGTCTTGCAGCCCTCTGGAAACAAAGTGAAGTAAACATGTTTTATTTGCCAGTGAGAAGCACCCTATACTCCCACAGAGTAAAATCAGACACTTGTGCCTTTCTAAAGAAGATGAGGACAGGACCTCTAGTGACAGTACGGGGGTAACAGCTTTAAACTGAAAGAGGGTAGATTCAGATTAAATATAAGGAAGAAATTTTTTATGATGCAGGTGGTGAAATACTGCCACAGGTTGCCCAGAGGTGGTGGATGTCATCCCTGGAAACATTCAAGACCAGGCTGGATGCAGGTTTGAGAAACCTGGTATAGTTGACGATGTCCTTGCTCATTGCAAGAAGACTGGAACTGGATGACCTTTAAAGCTCCCTTTGTACCCAAAATATTCTTTAATCATTCTATGATTCTACGACTTCTCAAAAATTATGCCAAATATTTGCTAAGGGAATTGTATTCTAGCACATCTTACTAGAAAGAAAATGTGAACTTACATTTGAAACAGAATTACAAATTTTTTTCAGACTGGTCCCAGACCATTAAAGATTTTCTAAGAGCTTGTGCTTAGCAGAATTGAGACTCAGTATAACACTTAAAAAATACGGTTGTTCAAGGCTGAGTTACACTACAGGTTTTCTGTGAGTAAGAATTTCCCTCTTAATGAGATAACACAAGACCCTGCTGTTAGTCCCTTGAGGAGTTCCAGCTAGGAGGAGTATTAACATGGCCTTTCCATCAGCTAATAATAAATCCTGAACTTTCCTGCAATTCCAGAAAGCTTAAAAAAGCAAATTATATTTGTGGAGGGAATCTCCATGAAACCATGGAGCACAGCCAGGGTGTAGGTCAGTCTCTGGGAACCATATATGCAGCATTTCCAATGAAAAACTAAGAAAGAATGGGGGAAAGAATCAATGTACTAACATCTTGATTTATTCACAAACCATTTCTGGGCCCCATTTGGAAAATTTAGGCAGCTATTTGGATGAAAAGATTCATACCAGTGAGACTCACTCGAAGCCTACGAGACTGATTTTAGATGTAAAGAAACTCAGCTCTGATTGGAGCTGGACAGGACTGTTTATATGATGTCAAGACTTAGCATTAAAAGACTTGGTGCAGCCTAAAGCAAATGAGTTTTTACCAGCCTCCAAATTGTTAACACCCTTTGTTGAAGAACCAGCCACCCATCAGATCAATTTGTTCCTAAGGAGAATGATCCTGGCTTGAGCAGCAGAAAAGTTGAAAAGACAGAGAAATGTAGATTAAGACAAGAGATCTGTTCTAATATTCATTAATATTTTCCCATGCACTAAAATCTCTTTTCTAAAATGTTTTATCCTTCATAAAGCAGAAAAAAATGGAAATGAAAAATAAAATTACTGTTGAGGACAGGCAAAGGACATGTTTTCTTCTCAGGAAGATATCCTCTTTATTTCTGCCGATGGAGGGTTTGAATAGCCCCATGCCTACTCTTTGTCTTCACAATACAGTGAAATGAGAAAATTTTGTTATGAATCTTGGGACAGGAAGAAACTCAATGGATCATTAGTCTTCTCAACCTGAGGTAGAAGCAACTACAGTTGCATTACGTCTAACAAATGGCTGTCTGGCATACTCAGGTATTTCTCATGCTACAGACCTGACTGATGTCCTCCCTGGTAATCTATCACATCACGATACTCACTTCTTCTACATCCAGTACAAACCCTGTTTATTATTTGTCTATTAAATTTTGTTTCACACCCTCCCTAGGCAGCACAGCAAGCAAACTCACTCTTCAAAGATGTGCCGCAAGGCAAGATTGTTATCAGGTGCCCATAAACTGCCCCCCACCGCCCACTTAGTCTTTGGTATTTCAGATAAATGGCTTCAGATCACTCATTTATTCATTGTAGGACAGGCTTTCTAAATCTCTGATCATTTTTACAGCTTTGTCCTGGAGTCCCTCCAACTGGCATACACCCTTCTTGAAGTGAAAAGCTCAAAGCTTTACCTGTAAAGGACGAAAGGAATGCTCCTATGCCTTATAAACCATACCTCGGTTTATAAAACCAAATATAGCATTTGAATGTTTCATCACAGCGGGATGTGTAAGAGACAAGATGTTACAGCTAACAAAGTTCTAGCTACACTTCCACAGGATTCTTTTCCTACAGTTTTATGTTAGCACTATTCAGTAGATTATGTGGTTATTTCTGCTGAAAGCACCTTGCAGTTGTCCCTGCTGAATTACACCTTTAATTTTCCAGACCACTTTCAGTGTTGAACCCTCTCAGCACATGGAGTTATCTAAGAAAAATGAGGAAGAGCTGCCAGAAGAGAAGTATGGCCTCTTCTGGTTATCATTATTCTTCAACATTTTTCTAGATGCTTATATGGAGATTTCCTACTTTTTCCAGTATTCTTCTGAGATTCTAAAAGCAAACCAATGGCTTTATAGTCCCTTGGGTCCTCTTGTTCACTTCAGTGAAGATGCCTTTTCTGCTTAATCTTCCCAGTTTTTCAGGTCACCTTCTCCCCACAGGTGTTCAAACCCAACCATTGCCAGCACTCAGACTTCATCAGATAAATTCTGGTGGTCTGTCATCAAGACCATCAGGACTTGTGAGTGTGTGAGTATCTAACTTCTCTCAGTGCTGCCAGACCTATTGCTTCTTCATTTGAGGCTGAGGTCTTGTCCCTTTGTTGCTGATTTTAATCATGATAGCAACCTTATAAGAGACGACCTTTCTGTGAAAACTGATGCCAGCAAAAAGGTAGGCACTTTTCATATCTTGTCTTGAAAGCACCGACAGTCACAACATCTCTCTGTAACTGCCAAGTACATCTTTAAAGCTACAGTCCTGCATTCCAGAGGGGATCTCATTTGCTATAATAGCATTTCAAAGTATAATTTAAAAATAACCAAAATTTCTGATAGTTATGGTATTTAATAATAATTCAAATTTAGAAGTGATACACATCTGACCTAAAGACTATGGATAAGACTTACCCCTGGCCTACCATTTATACTGAGTTTATTTTTCAGTTACAGTATATAAAATGTAAATGTGCCTACAATAAACAATTTTACTAAATTATCCGCTGTAATTTTTTTTTTCCTTATTTCAGTTCTCTCTGATGGACTGAGTAATATGCCTTTCTATTAATTTAATAAGACAGCCCACAAATTTTTTTGCATAAGAAACAAAACAAACAAAAACCAAACAACCATTTTGAGAAAGAAAAGCCTATCATGTCCTTATTTGCAAATATCACTTTCCAAAATAAACATGTCAAGCATGTCTTGGGGCTATTGTTCTTTTAGCTTATGCAACATATCTTTTACCATATTCTAAAGAGTTTTTGTGTCATTGTACTCTTTTTTGTCATGAAGCTCTAAGATCTTGCTTTGCAACTGTTTCTGCCTATCAACCAATAATGATAGGACAATGTTTTTTTTCCTAAAGAATCCAAGAGCAGGTTTGTTATTTGTTCATATAAGTTACTACTCAAAATTCAGAAGCCAACATCCCAGTCAACAAACACAGAGCTTTGTGCTCTTGGAATATTTTGGATATACTCTCTAGTGTTTATGGTTTCATGGAGATTCCCTCTACAAATATAATTTGCTTTTTCAAGCTTTCAGAGTTGCATTTTTCTCTGAACTTAGCCACTAAGGATATAAGCATTAAACTATCTCCTTGCCTTTCTCATATAACAACAGCCAAAATCTTCCCTGGAGGAGGTCACAGTAATTTTTTTCATCTACCAAGCACACAAAATGCTCAATGTTGAGAAAAATATATCAAGGTGCCATTGGACCAAGTAGCAGAATTTTTTGAATGAAAAAATCTTAAATGAGTCTCTGCAAGATAAGAAGAAGTGACGCTTTCATAAATCAATGGCTTTACTGCCCACTCAAAAGAAGAACGGAAGAGCAGCTGTCTACATGCCAGGGAGCACAAGACTTTGGCACAGCAAGACTATACTTTGTTTCTGTAAGAAGCTTGATCTCACTGCGTCTGCAATAGAGGAACCTTCATTGCATGTGAAAACTCAGCTTCCCTTTGTACACGTCACTGGTGTGACACAGGCAGAACCAGAACATTTGTGCACTGGAGTCCCAGAGCCTGGACTTCCTGGTCTCACACCTTATGACAGCATAACTGGAAAAAATGGCCATCTGCACAGACCGTATGTTCCATGGCCAACAGCGAATGGTCTTCCAACTAAACTCCAAAAAATAGCTGCCATATCTAGGAATTCTAATATAATATTTAAAGACACAAAACAAACAAATATAAAACCCTAACTGATGAAGGAAAAACAGTTCTTTAAAGCCGTTGGACAAATGTTCTAAAATAACAAATGGCAAGTCAAAGCTAAAATACAACAGGGAAATTTCTTTTTGCCAAATGTATTATTTCTTTTGTTTTCATTAAGGTTAACTAAAATTTTATCTAGAATTTGGAATACTGGAAGAAAAGCAAGGATGACAGACCTGCAGAAAGGACTAGGTTTTAATAATGTAAATAGCCAGATGAATGACTATTGCAATTAATCACTTCAGTGTTTGACTTCTGACTAAGACAGCTGTTCTCTTCAGATGTTGAGAGATGCTTTAATGTAACTCCTTCCTTTTTTTTCCAACTAGTGCAAACAAAAGAATAATACTGATAATCTAAAATAATTTTTAAATTGGCTGCAGTGTGATATTTTATTTACCATATCACTTGAATCTCTAAAGCTGCAGCCAGCTTTGTCTCTCCACCATTATTAGAATCTGTAATGCCTTTCTCAGAAGACTTAAAATACTGACTGCCCATGCTTAGGATTACAGGAAAAAAAGAGACAAGAAAACAATAAAAATTAAGAGCTCCAGCTCCTCAAGCTATAAAAAATTGATTAAATCCAATTTATTCCTTTAAAGGTGTTCTTCATGGAACTACAATATTTTGCTGATGTGTGTTGTCTTCCAGACAGCAGATTTCCTGAGAAAGGTCTGGACATCTAAAAACTATCAAGAAGACACGACTTGCTACATAGATAATTACCTGAACAATAAAGGATGAAAACACTGTTCTGCAGCTTCACATGACTAATTTGCACATTTGGCTTTATATTCAAAAAAGGATGAAGGTCTCCAAAGGAAGAAACATAAAGACTTTCAGACTACTCAGGTGAAATGAAAGATGTGGTGTCAATGAACATATTCCACACAGCAGGCTAATCGCCATCTTCTGTTGCATCAGGATGTTACTCGGGCTCCAGCAATAGCTGTCATATAACTGTTTATTATTAAAGTGGTGAAAGATCAAGCATAATCATTCTCTAAAATTTACCTGAAGAATTTAAAACAAGGATCAGATAGGTAGAGGAAAAAGGCCAAGAAAACTGCCATTCCCTAGGAAATTCTCACTATTCCACTAAGAAACAGAAAAAAAATATGTTGGCCTCCTGTCTACATAAAGACTTTTTTCCACACTCAGCCCAGTAGTTTACCAAATGATGCCACTGTCCTTCCCTATCTTTTGATTTATCATGTATCTTGAAATACTGATGGGACAATTAACACTCTGCTGCACTCTCTGCTGCATCTCCTCCTCTCCTCCTGATGAAAATGGCAACGGCAAACATAATGAAAGGGATCTTCTCTAAGTCCCCTTTTAACTCTTACACAGCACTCTAAAATGGGGAGGGAAATGATGAAACTATTCTCTGACCCAGAAATTTACAACCTAAAGGAAAAAAGGAGTACAAAGACATACTATAATGACGAAATATGAGAGTTACTTTATTACATTTAGCCAGGATAAAACTTCAGAACTGAAAAAGAAGGTGGACAAGATCCATGGGGAATTTTCCTCACACTTGGCATAGACAAAAAAAAAAAAAAAGGCACTTAGTCTTTGGGATTTTTAAAAATTACATAGAGTAAAAGGACACAGTGTGAAGTAGAATCCCAAAGCACACACATCACAGTTTTTCATAGAAGGCCAAGACAAAAGATGTTCCAAGAAACTTTTCAGCAATGCACTGGAGATCATTATGTAACCGGGAAATCCATTTAGAAAGCAAGTTCCTTTGAAGCATTTCCGCAAGGACGGAATAAATGAAGTACAGAATTTTTAAATGGTCTGCTTTATTGTCACTCAGAAGGACGCCATATGAGCCAAAGCTGGAGATGCATCCATCACTTATCCAAGAGCTGAGCAGAGATTAATAAGCCCTTTCTCTACACAAAAAAAAAAAAAAAAAAAAAAAAAAAAAAAAAAAAAAAAAAAAAAAAAAAAAAAAAAAAAAAAAAAAAAAAAGAAAAAAACTNAAAAAAAGAAAAAAAAAAGAAAAAATAAAAGAAGCAGACATCTTCCTCTCTCAAATTTTCAGAAAAAAGTTAAGAGTTAAACCTGTGAAGGTGACAAGGACAGTATCACGGGAATCTAGTACATCATGCTAACAGCTCTTGATTCTCAGCAAAAGCCACAGAAGCAACTTTGACCACAGCAAAAGGACCAACACCTCATGACAGAATGATAAAAAACAAGGTCACACTGGAACACCATACCCCTTGCTGTCTCTACTCAGAGCTGAAGAAACTATCTAGGCAACTGAATAATAATACAAAATTCCTACCTAATCCAGAAAGAACAAGCACAGAAAATTTTGTCAACTGAAATGTCAATGATCTACTTAGCTCCAAAGATGGTTGAATTTGGTGACACAACTTCATAGCATCATCTTCTGCCATTTAACTGCAATTCTAACGAAAAAGATGACAGATTTACTTTCTTTCTCCACTGAAAACAAAAAGCAACCAGCCAAAGCTTATTTTTCTTGAAACAAAATCTGCGGTTTGTTGGCATCCAAGCCTACCTGCGCATCTATCTTTCCCTGAGCTGCTGCTTTTGCTCTATTGCAGACACAGTTCATTAAGATGAAACGTGTTCGGCTGAAGCTGCCCCATCAGTAAGTATTGCTGAAGCAATTTAGCAATGATCTTAATGCACAGTGCTGGATTTTTATAGCCATCTCAATTGGCTATTAAAATACAGCACTGCACTTTGAAATTGCTACTGCACCACTTTAGAAATAGTTAGCATGATGGAGCTGCAGAAAGCAATGTTCATTTCAGCGGAAACCTTACTCTTTGTGAATGATTTCTGGAAAATGATACTTAAAATCTACTATGAGATTAGATGTTCATTTTGCATATAAACACAGGATTCTTAAGACCTGCTTGGAGAGTTCTTAAGAGCTAAATGGTTTCAAGGGAAAAACAGACAAAATGTGTGCATATAATATTGCTGCACAGTCTTCCCAGTCATGTTGTTTACTTCTTTACCGCTAATGGAAAATGACAGTTAAATAGAAAAGGGGAAAATCATAGTTATCATGAAAATATAAAAGACTTTCAGCAAGTAATGTCCTACAGCTCACAGGATAGCTCTAGTTTTAGATGAGACAACCAGCCAGAAGGAGAGATTTTGAATTCCATTTGAAGTTATCCTTTTTGATTTTGAAAATGATTTATTTAATGACTGACTACTAATCTCCAAAGATGGTTGAATTAGGTTTTATGTGACACCAAGCCGATTCCACCCCTTTTTGTCACTAAACTGCATTTCTAACAAAAAACATGACAGATTTACCTTCTTTCTCCACTAAAGACAAAAAGAATATAGCAAAAGCCTGAAAAACTAGAATTGAAGAGACACTCTAATAACAATAACTATAATTTTGTGAAATTGTATATAAGAACTACTTCTCTTCAGGAATGGAAGGAATCACTTCACAGAATAAATGTGGGTTTTTTAAAGAAAAACTTCATATATGGTAATTTACACAAATGAGATGGCAAGCCTTTAGCAACCAAAGGCAGATAATACATTTGCTATTTTACTTATGCCATAAAGAAGAATATGAAAATAGCAGCTGTATGCATTTATCATCACTTAAATTAAAGAACATGATCCTCAGCCTGTGAAATATAAAGGTGCAGATATAACCTACCACATCAAGCATGGGCAATACAAATTTGTCAAAATATTGTTGGAAAACAGCAGAGGCTTTTATAGCACTATCATGGAGCTCTCTAATTTTATGATTTTTGAGAGAATACAATTTTCATGTGATAAACTATCAGATACTCTCATATTCTTACATTAGACAATCCTAGCCAGCAGGGAAGCCGTGCTTTTTAGGGATGTTAACTTATAAATGATGGTTTGAGTCACTATCTTAAAACTGGAAAATTATGAATTAGTGTTTGATGGAACACTTTCTGCTAACTGGAGGAAACATGAATTCCTTCAAGCAAAAACATTTCACAAAAAATGGTAATTTAGTTTCAATTGTGATAGTTTTCTATTTATACCTGAAGTAAGTGATACAGTTACATTAATATGAAGTGAAGCACTTTAATTAGAGTTGACAACCAAAACAGTTTGTTAAACCCAGGTTTAAGAAAGTTTGCCTGCTTCCTCACTTTTATACAGTTCTGTGTTTTAAGATGCCTCATTTTGCTCTGTTCTAGATGAGGATTCACAGAGCACAGAAGGAAGAGAACATTGAAAACCAGAAGTAAATTCACAGCTGATGAGATCATAAGACTGAAATTCTTCAAAGACCATAAGAAAAGGTTCTGCTCAAAACGTGATAAAACAACTTTGTTGAAAACACTTTGGACCTAACAAAACATTTCTTAATTTTTTAATTAAGAAAATATCTGCCTAACTTGCCATAAAACCCCCTATTCCCACATGCTAAAATTTGCTATAGCATATTTAGTGTCTCTTAAATTAGAGAAAATAGACCATTAAAGTAGTAGAAGTATAGCTGCAATAATAAAAAAAAAATAAAAAATATGTACCATCATCAGTCTGAAGCAAGCACTTGCCATCAGTTATCAAACAGCCAGATCTGAAAGCTCTCACTGTTCTCTGAAATTGGGAAATAAATAATTTGGGTTCTTTGTTTGCAAAAGGCTCTTCTTTAATTTTAAGTGCTTTAGCTATTACCTGAGATAAAAAGGTAACTTTTGACTCTGCTAGATAAAAGTGACAAGTTTCCTCCTTTCCTTACTGAAAGCAGCACTTGTAAATTTTTTTTTAAAAATCAACCCTCTATTCTGCTACTCTGAATTGAACACTTTTTTTTTCAGCAGACATTTTGAAATACACATAATTGAACTGTACTTTTGTGACTATTTCAGTTGTCACTGCAAGCTGGGATACTATCTATGCAACAGAACACAACATATTTCCAATAAAGCCATCAATCCAAACAAAAATACGCCTATTCTCATGAAAAAAGAAGCATGAACCTCTAGGAAACTACAGACAGTAATGGACTAGAGGACATTTCAGTAACAATCCAAGATAAATCTACAGTGAAATCATACCTTATATTTATGGTGAAAAATCTCTGCATCTTCTCAAGAAAATCCCATAACTTGTCAGAGAGTTAAAAAACACACTACTTAAACCATACTGATTCTTTTTTAAGTATAGTATGAAAGCTTCATTACCATCCACCGAATTTATTCAGTGTCATCAAAAATAAAACAAATAGTTACAGGAAAAGGAAATCTACCATGTGCCACAGAGTTGCTTCAGTTCAGCACAGAACATAATGAAATGGAAACTCTGGAACTGGTTATGCCCAATGACATAGTCTAACATTCAGACAGATATATATAACTCTCAAAATAGATGCACATTATGCCCTTTATATTAATCCCATTTTATTTCTGAATATTTTATTGAGATATCTGGTTTAGGAGCTTAGCCCTTACTGATTAAGAAATTTAAGATAAGAAGGATAGCCTTCCAGAGGGAGATACAGAATTGAGCTGAACAGTGCTTAAGAGATGCATTAATTTTTAATCTGGAGTCCCAAAACATAATAACACTCCAAATAGATTAAAAGAAAAGTTTTGATATGGCCCTGATTCTGAGAGTAGAAAGAGTAGAGAATTAAGTGCCCCTAAACATGTTTTCTTAAGGGCACAAAGCAGGGTGTGGACCTCATGAGAATGTGTCACTGCCTGAATTCATCAGGAATGAGCAAAAAGCATGCTTATAGAAAACAAAAAAGTGACAGAGCTGCTGGTCTGTCCAGAGCCTTTTCATCTAAAATGCAGTGACCAAAAGGGCAGCTCCAGTCATCGCGGCAAGATCCCGACACAGCTCAAACACTGTAATGATAGACACTATTATCATGAAGGGTGTGGGAAAGTAATCCTGTTTCTCTATGACTTTATACTCAAGCCACCAGAATAACCAGATAGCAAAATTAGCTGTCCTTTATGTTGTTCCTTTTCTGGGTGTTTTTAAGTCTGTCATTTCTCCTCTCAAGTTTCCTGGTACTCAGCTGCTCCGCTTCATGTACCCTGAACTTCATGTCTGCAGTTTTGTTGTCTTTTAAGATACCACATTTCCTATAGAAGTGAGGTCAAAAGTTTATTATCTGATCCAACACAGCTGTAGCTACTAGAATCCTTATTTTCTCCGCTTTTTTTTTTCTTCTAGTATATTGTATCAGAGCTTAAATTATCTCGGTAGGTAGGCAGGTAGGTAGGAAATATATTACGTGACCTCTGTGTTTACCCAAGTTTCTGACTGCTAAAAATCTTCTACAATGGTAGAAATACAATTTTCTGCTGGTCATTTAAAAATGAAATTAAAACAAATCAAGTTTAATTTCTATAACTAATTGTGCATCAGCATACTACTCAATGGTTCTGGGTTTAGCAAAAGTATATTGGGAGCGTGATAGGACAGCATGAAAATCTTGAGGTCAGTGGTACTCCTTTGGTTTAAAGTCCTCCAGTCAAATGCCATGAAATGGGATTGAGCACTGGAACCCTTGAATAGTGACTGAAGCTCAAAATTCACTGCCCATATACAGTTCTTCGCAGGGTCTTACAGGACTACACACAAGTTATATTACAAAGCCAGCCAGCACCATTAAATTGCTTTGTTTTGAATGCCTGCATTTTGTTTGCTCCCCAGGAACAAACACTGTGCAGTGTGCACAATCCATTCTCATTACTGCTAGTCTTGTTTCAATACAGAGCAAGAAAAGCACACGACTTAATGACAGGATTTTCAGTAGTGTCTAAATCCCAATGATTTTCAGTAAGAAAGCTGCATGTAAATCTTTCCTCTGTCACAGCTGCCAGCCACTGCAGAGATGCTGGCTGCTAAAACCTGCAGTGCCCTGGGAGTGACTGAAATACAACACCTACTGTTGGCCACTCAATCCTTTGCAAAGCCACACAGTGAACTGCATGCCTGACTGAAGAGACATGCAAGAGGCAATCTCCCAAGCACATAGAGAGGAAGAGCCTGCAAGGATGACAGTTAGCAATTACCTTCAAGACACAGACTATGGCTATAGTATTAGCAATTAGGTGTGTCAAAGTGATGATCAGCTTTAAATGCCTACACAGCTGCAGCTCTCTTTGAACCCTTGTTTTTCCTATTACATAACTCATTTGTGTCTTTGTTTACCTCTTTTCCCCCCAAAAATAAAACTAAAGGGTTACAGGGTTTAGCACATATGATGCTAGGAGAGTCTTTTTGTAAAGCAACAGGAACAACTGCATGGGGATCTGCATTCAGAAGGGACCTCCTGGCAGCACACCACCATGCCCTTCTCCCTGTCATACGCCCAAAGCCATCACCAAACAATGTCTATTTAACATCATATGTTCAGAATACATTCACCAAGTTAATCAATGTCTTTTATTTGGTGGTTGCTAGCTACAAAAATTAACACCCATTAAAAAAACCCAACTAACCTCTATGGACTAGTAACTTGAAAAGCCCTCATCCTGAATATCTCAGATGAAATTAAAAGCTCTACATAAAAAGCCTTGCAAATTTCCTTCTTTACCAACTTCAAGTACTGAAAGATATAATCTACTACACACAGACAGGCAAGCTAGGGATCTCTGAGTTTACTTTTTATTATGGAAGCCAAGACTTGCTTTCATGTGGTAAATTCTCAGGGCAGTAAGGAATGAACTCAGTAAATGCTGGGTTATATACTGACAGAGACAGGGAAAGAACTGAAAAGATATTTGCTACTCCAAGTTTGGTATGGAACAACCTTCTTGTCTAAAAAACAGATTTACTTTATTAATTTTGTGAGTATGAAAGAAGGAATGGTGTGGAAGCTATCATGCTGGTCTTCAGGTCCTGCTCTGGACACCAAAACATCTCAATTTCACTCTGAGAAGTAAGAAACACTGTTTATATAAATACTAAGTGGTTCTTACATTGCATAGTAATGGTGTGAAAGACTGGATCACAGATAAATCACCTGAAATATGAGGAGATAAGCATCATAGGAGTGACGACAGCCAAGAATCACAGGTTTTAGTCTCAACTTCTGCTATGGGTTTGATGCCTCTCAACAGATAATTTTTCATGGAAGATTTTGAAAAAAAATCAAAGGAAAACTGCTATAGCTATTAAAAAGAGTATTGGTAAGGTTTTCATCCCAACTACAAATTAATTATTTTCTTAATTTTGCTTTTTTATCTGTGGAATACAGAAAGCATAACAGAGCATGCTTCCTTACCGCCTGAATTACGAAGGTAAAACCCCTGGCTTTTGCAGAAAACTAGCCCATCAACTTATTTTTTATCCAAGTTTCCAGTTAAATTGTTTCTATATAAGTGAAAATTAAAAAAATACATTCAACTTATCAATAAATTTCATTATTTATAGCACTTATCTGTAGTAAACTTCACATAAGAATATAGCTACAAAATCATGTTTTCAGCAGTAGACAGCAAAAGTTCTTTAGCTTGCCATAAAAGGCACTTTTTTGGTATCCATTCTGTTTTATGAAAATAATTGTAAAAAGAAATTGTTTCAGGCATACACTCAAAACAAACACCATGCAAACCCATTATTAGATAATGATTGCCTCTCTTGTCAATTTCCACAATGTAGCAAAAATCTGGTCACGGTGAATAATTTTTACTGTTTCACCACGATCAGAAAGGACATGTTAATTTTAGTTTCTTTAGCCTTAGGTCTCTCAAAATCACTATCATATCACATGCTTAGTTTAATTCCAAATCTTTAAAAATACCGCCTGCACTTCTACTCTGAGTTGATATGCACACAAAATACCATTAGAGATGCTTTTCCATTAGAAAAACAATCCAGCATTGTAATTGACCACAAGAATCCAGACTTTCGGGGATTTACCATCAGATGCATGTTTAAATATATCTTACTCTTCTCCAAGACCAGAGCATAATAAATACACTGCAGTGTCAAATACTGCACTGTTTGCAGTGTTGCACTATCTTTGTTAAGTATTAGAGGTCAATCTCAACAATATGTCTCAATATATTAAATATACTCCACTACTGGTATATAAAACCCCTATGGAGAAGCATACCATAATATTCACATGAGAGGACACGTAAGAGAGAACACTGAAAAAGCTGCAGATTATTCACTGTAGATAAAACAGGGAGAGTGCACTGCATATATTAAGATACATGCAAATGTCTTCATTTCATATATATACATATATATATATATATATTCATACATTTATCAAAGACCTGCTTATGAAATAGCTATTATGGATCGGAAAAAATAACTGCTGTACATTCTATTCACATCTACTGTGAAAATCTGCATTTCCTTTGTCCAGAAATTAGCTATGAAGAAAAATGCTTCTAGAAAGGAATTTGGCTTTTTGTTCTGTAATTAGAAGGTTCTGCTGGAAGCGATAAAAATGATTTAGACTAGTGAAGGTTTTGTGCTAGATTTCCACATAATTTTGTTGAAAGATAAAATAAAATAAAATTCTTCCATGTATCTGGGTAAGTTGGTATTCTTGTCTTCATGTTCCAAAGATAACTCTAGAAGAAACCATCATGAAGGTAGAGAGGATAAGCTGGATAATCAAAAAGCCGTCTGAAAAAAGGAAGAATTCAGAAACTCTGCATTCAACAGCACCTTAAACGAAAGTTAAAGGTCTCAGTAGAGGAATTTTAAAGGCAGTATATGTGCTGCCAATATAAAGCATAGTATCTTCGTGTCTCTTTGGAAGGTAATGAGCCATCTCTGCAGTAAACATCAAGCGGAGCAAACCACAACTCCTTGAACTCCTTTATATTTCAGGAAGAGATGTAAGCATGAATTCAAGTTCTACCAGCCTAAATTAATTACATTTCAGTATTTGACAGGTCAACCAGTTAGCAAATCAGCAAGGTCAGATGACATTTAAGCTACTAGAGAGGTTAGACATCAAGTTTAAAATGGACGTCTTTTCATTTTCTTATCTACCTTTAGGTCCTTTGAACAACTTGATTTCTACCACGGTCTCCAGTATAGGTCTTCTTCGCCGGACATACAATCGCACTATGGAACCAGCCTCCTTTAGGGCCTCCACGGCTTTGCTGTGTGAGACTTCTGACACGTCAACCTCGTTCACTCGCAAGATGCAATCGTTGACCCTACAAGAAAAACAAAGAACCACAGGTACTGAATGCTTCAGCTGTTACTTTGGACCGAACAGAGTTTTGTCAGTAGTGTTGTAAAATGAAGAATACTTCACTGGGAATCACAGAATCACGGAACGTGATGAGCTGGAGGGGACCCACAAGGATCATCAAGTCCAAGTCTGGCAGATGACAGACTTAATGCAATATGCTTCACTAGCGATGAGACAGAGCACTCAGTCCCTTCCAAAAGACAGACCTGATTCAAACTGGAGTCCACCTAATCACTCACACCTACCATCCTCCATAAATTGGGGTTACATGCACTATAGTGATGGAAATCAGTAATAAACAACTTGTCTTTGCAGACTTCATTAAAACAGTTTTGACTACACAATATAATTGCTTTAAAACACATGCTGCATGCTATTACTACTACAGCTCTCTTAAGGAAATCTCATAGTGTAATACAAAAGTTGTCACAGTAAAAATGCTGTCTTATAAAAAGCAGACAATTTAAAAGATAATGCCTGATGCTAAATAACTTATGTTAAAGTCTTTATGTTTTCAACATTGACTGTAGGCTACAAGATCTGATGTATGGTAATAGCTTTTTTTTTAATTAGAATACTAATAAAATTCCCTCATAGTCTTACTCTGAACATTTACTACAGCATGTAAGGATGAACATATAACCACCCTCAATGTCCTGATTAGATAGAGTTGTATTCTCCTTTTCTGACAGATTTGTCCTAGTTGGAAAGGAAATCTACAACTTAAGAGCAGTAAAATCCATCTGCAAGGCAGAAGGCTAATGACTTAACTACTTGGCCATCCTTTCTTTGCAAATGAGGACAAGTGAAAAGAGCAAATTCCAAAGAAATAGATTAATTGAGCCTCTACTGCTCTTGTGGAGTATATTGTTGTGAGATGCCTCTAAGTACTCTGGGTACAGAAGAAAAAGGTGTATTGTAAACGAATGTGTTCTTTGGCATGTCTGAAAGGACAATCAGTGAAGCAAATATAGGTTGCTAAAAATATTCCCATTTCTGCTATGTTTCTATACATAAAAATCAACTATTAAATGTTACTCTTTACAGCAAAAGAACACTTGAGCTGAGTATTGATCAGGAGTCTTAGCAAATGGAGGGAGAATGAAGTTTTACCTAAGTTTATCAGAACCCTGAGAATTTAGGATGGTTTTTGTCATGTTCTTGTGCTGCTGCTTTTGTTAAAAAGGAAGCCAAATCAATATGACAAAAAATGCAGTTATTTGAAACCGGCCAAACTTGGAAAGGACACAAAGTTGATACTTCCCTTCTGAGAAAAAGTATTGTATCACAAAGTTTCCAGATGTCATTCAATGGTTGGGTTTGGTGGTTTACTCCAATGCTGGAAGTTTTCATGTTTGGAAGGGGCTTTAAGTAATCTGGTCTAATGGAAGGTGTCACTACTCAAGGCTTGGAATGATGGAACTAAATAATCTTTAAGGTCCCTTCCAACCCAAATCAAACTATGCTACTACGATTCTATGCCCTTCCACACCTGTAGGCTTTTTTCTCCCTCATAAGGAGGTTAATTTTTCTTTTTTAATAAATAAACACAATATTCAAGAACATACATGCACATGCTGCAACAATAGAAACCTAAAAGGACAGATAATAGCACAAAAAGTCAGGAAACCCAGTTTAAGAAAATTCTTTCAGATTATTAAGTGCATGGTCTTACTCCTTAGAGATAAAATTATTCTGCCCTTGCAAACAACTCCCCAATGTATTTTCCTGGCTTTATATTCACATGACAAGTATACAATAAAAATTTATTTTTGTGATTTCTTTTCCCATTTATTGGTGGACATGCACTATACCTGTAAGTTAGTTTCAGATCCTTACAGACCTATGCCAAGGAGAAGATCTGCCTCATAATCCAAGATAGCACAATACAAGTCCAACAGAAGAGATCCTAGTACTTTCAACAATACATACAGTTGTATTGTCATATAATCAGAGAAAGGTTTGGGTTGGGAGGGACCTCATACGTCTTTATGGCCCTTCTCTGTACTCTCTCCAATAAGTCTTTCATTGGAAGCCCCCAGAGCTGGATGCAGTCCTCCAGGTGGGGCCTCACAAGGACACAGAAGAGGGACAGAATCTCCTCTTTTCCCCTGCTGCCCACGCTGCTTTGGATGCAGCCCAGGATAGGTTTGGCTTTTAGGGCTGCCACTGCACATTACCAGGTCATGTTGAGCTTCTGATCCATCAATATCCCCAAGCTGTTCTTCTCAGGGCTGCTCTCAAATATTATGCACACACTTAGATTTATTGAAGTCTGTAGAATCCCCAGCGCAGGTAACAAATTAGAATGACTTAGGCAGCTTTTCATACGGCACACTAGCTCATCTAAGTTTTTTAACATAATGGACGTATTCTACCAGATTTTGTAGTATAAATCCCATATGAAGGACCCTAGATAGTTAAATATAGAACACATCCAAAACAGTTACAACTCATCGAAGAAATGTGAGAGATCCTTTATTGTTCAGGGGGAAGGTCAGGGACTCAGGTTTACTGATAGTTGTTGCTATCTTCAAAGCAAATGAGGGCTTGTATTAATGAAAAAACTCCTATTTTTAAGGGCTTAAACTTCACTATATTCATGTGAGTTTGATTTGTACTGTTTTCAAGAAACTGTGCAGACATCCTTGAGAAGCTGATAAACACTTCAGTCAACTTTTAAGTAAACAAGACGAGTACAATCCTTAGGCACTTACTGGACATATAGTAGGTGACAACTGGTAATGATCATTCTGTTCCCTTGCTCTGTGCAATATGGTGCCCTGGAGGGAAACCCAAAGCAGCGTAATGTGGCAGCTAAGAGCCCCAGAAGACCAAATGGTCCTGCCAACACATATTAGCCCACTTGCAGCTTCATAACAAAGCTAACTGGAACCAACTATAGACTCAAGAACAATCTGTACTCCGTGGATCAACATCATGGCACTAAATCCTGCAGTTATCCACAGGTCTTAGTAATCATCCAGACACCTCCAGGCTAACTGGTACTAATGGGACAACCCTGCTTTTCAAAAGTAGGGCTACCATGCCTTCCACTGCAGAATGGCCAACATTAATGCATTCTTTCTAATCAAAGCTGGTTTTTTTAAGTTGCCTCCTCAGAAAAACTCAAATTGGTATGGACTTCATTTATTCTTTAGTCAGAGCATAGAAATCAAGGTAAAAATAGTTATTATGGGAGAATGAGTGCAAAGCTATGGAATATATCAGGTAGATATATACCTTCATACATCACTATTGAGATATCACATAGGCTACAAGAGTAAGACAAAGAAACACTAAACTTTCTCTTTATTCCTTTACTCCTGCTTTGTCTAACCTTTTTAGGCTAAGTTTCCCCACAAAACTGTTGGTATTTTCTTTCTTCCAGAACTCACAAGAGCACAGCACTTTAAGCAAGAACACAAGATTCTAGGCGGCAAGCTCAAAGGATTATTATCTTTTCTTCAAGAGGTCAGCAAATAATTATAACTACATTATCTGACCTTAAGACAATAGGTTCAGTCTAGTCTAGAGGATGACTCTCCCCCACTTTACTTTTTTTTTAATCCTATACACACCCTTCCTACCCCATAATAACTAGAATTTACAGCATGTGGTGTAAAAAAATGTACACATTGATATTGCCTCATATAACTTCCTTCCAAGAGGGCTACTTTTTTTTTTAAATTTCCACTAAGAATTCAGAATAAAGGATATCACATTTACTACAGCAGTCTTCAGATCTGTCTTTAAAATCACGGAACACAGAGCTAACACTAAATGCCAATGACATGTATGCACCTTAGGGCACAGTTTCCTTATGTATAATAATCCTTAGAGACATGATCCAATTTCTGTAGCAAATTCATGTATACTCTTAGACCCCTTCCTTTGTAACATTGTAAAGTAGTGTAAAACTACTTCTGTACCTATTTCAAAAATAAAGAGATAAAACTTACCAGTGGGAGAAAATTCTTGTCTGTTTCTGGAAGCTGGAGGGGAACTAGTGCTTATGAAAATGTCTGATGAAGGTAACAGCCAGTGCTAACTCAAAATTTGACATGTATGTGATTTATAGTGAAATTCCAAATATCTCATAGTTACTACTGACAATACAACTTGATAAAGGTTATGATTGGGGGGGATTGTAACTTACAAATGACACAGCAGGATTAGAACTGAACTTAATAAAAATTTGAAATCCCAGGATTGATTTTGATTTTAAAATATGTGCAAATATTGGTGCAATAAAATGGCAACCGAGCTGTATTTAAAATGAAGGCACTAACTGAAGTATTGAATCTAACCTATGCTTCCAGCAACAACAGAATTATCTTTAGTTCTGTGGAAAATAAATAAGAACTAAACCTACAGTGTTTCATTTCAGAGAGAAAAGCATCATCCTTCAAGCCTCTGAATCAATGGCATTAATCTATTGCAGTGAAACGAATTCAATAAAATATAAGCTTTTCCCCAAAAATGCTGGCCTGGTGCCATCCCAACTCTTATGTGCAACCTCCATCAGTTTTTTTTTTTCATAGCCTACAAATGTAAGGTTAAAACCTCACCGGCACCCCGCTTCCTTTGTCTCCTATTTACAGTCTACACAAGCTTTCCAGAGGAGAGTCCACACCTTCCTGGCTCATCTCAAACAGGGACTAACCCTCACTGCAGCCCCCAGGCATACTCAGCATAAACATTGGATAACCAAACAAAGCAGTTCCCTGCCTGTTCCTGGCTGCACTCGCCCTTGCAACAAGTCTTCAGAAGCGAGAGTTGAAAGGCAAGCACCTCAACCACGTACAAAGGCAGCTGTGTGTGTGCAAAGACAGGAACTGAAATTTTGTACAGCATTTCCCTAAGGAGATACACCCAGGCAGATGGTTTCTACCCCTGCACTGGCAAACCAGTTTCAGCGTGTTGGCCCCGGGAGCCCAAAGGCTGGTGGATGGCTGAGCTAACAAGTCTCTCTGAAAAGCAGGGTGTGCTTGCTGAAGTCTGGTGCAGTGCTTCTGCAGCCTCACAACTCATATCAGTAACTGTAATGATTACCATCCCGGAGACCAAAATAAAATCTTATAAAATCTTTCTCGTTATATATAACGAGAAAGATCTTATAAAATATTTCTCGTTACATACATATATATATAAAAGTATGTGTGCAGATTTTACTACAACATAATGGAAACTCAGCCTGGTCTATAGTACACCACCTGCCTTCAGCCCACAGCCTCCAAACCCCATAAGATTTGGAGAGGGGCCTGAAATTGTGTTGGTTAGCCCCACAGTTCATTCCTTTGATTTCTTTTCAGTATTTTGGGCATAGAAAATAGCCACTTATCCTTCCAAGTGAAAGCGATCCCTAGTGTATTCCTGCCTAAACAGCTGAAGAGCATCAGCAAAAGCCTGCCCGTGTGGATCCAGCTCACTCCCTCTAGATCAGTGCAGTCCCAGTCACTTTTCACATTCCCACATCCAGGGACATGCTAGCACTAAGTCCTACTTCTTGTCCTCCCAAAGTTTGCATGAGAAATAAAAAAGGACAAATGAAATTCTTCCTTTGTATACCAGGAGTCCAGAGATGGTTTTGGAGGTAAAAGTGTCTCCTGTAATGCAGTCAAGAATTTCAGACCACTTCTAGGGGGGCTATAGGTCCTACCACCGTGATCTGCAGGTGTCCCACCAGAGGACTCTGAATTTTATTTCACTTCCAGAACAGAGACTGGAGCTCAAATTGCCAGGGCATAAATCAGATTTCAGGAAATACTTCTGAATTTCAGAATGCGTTATTGCCTGAAACGACATTGTTTCCACACCCTTTTAGAGACATGACCTTGCTGAGACCTGAGACACAACCAGCACAGCCACAGAACTGTCATAAGACATTTACATTCACTGTCCTTTGCTACAGCTTTAGTTACCCACAGATTTTTTTTTAACAGCCTCTTAATGAAATGCCAGTATATTAAAGGGTTTGCCACTGAATTTAAAACCCAAGTGACTGGCTACAACATCAGTAAAAATATTAGCGGAGCACTTCCTTATCATATATGGCGTCTCTTTATCCCTCTCCTTGTGTTTCATTTATGACTCTAAGTTCTATTTTTGAAGTTGTAAGTCAGAAACAGACGGCATACTGCACTATATAATTAGGAATGGAAAAGTCCCTGCAGCCTTTAGACTCTTAGAAGAAAATATATTTAGAAGCTTGAATATGTTCCTATTCACACAGTTTCAATAGAGGATGCATCAGCATTTCCTTTTTTTTAATCTCGCCTTTTTTTTTCTTAAAGGCATTAAAGTCAGCTGTAAGACTTCACTCCAGACACAAACTTGGCTAAAAAGCAGTTTATTTATTCTTTAAAGGACTTTGGATCCTTTCTGCATTCTACTCTGTTTCTGAGAACTTCCTGGGCAAAGCTGGGGGTCTCTCTGAATCAACCCTTTCTGCCACCCCAAAGAGACCCTTCTGTCCTTTTAGGTGGAACGTCTTTGGAATGTCTTTATCACAGGGTGTCTGTTTTTGGGAGTGCATATATACATATATACATGTATATATATTTACACCTCTTGGCTGAAAATATTCCCCAAGCTAATAGCTAGAATCTGACCCCAAAGACATCTCATATTACATCAAAACTGGCACAGTGAAATCCCATGCAGAGACATCCAAGCCAGCTCAGACACTGGCAGAGAAGAGCTAGAGCAGAAACCCAGCTGGATCAATATCTTCCATACATCTACAGCCAATTACCACAGGTAAATGGCCATATTAATGCAGCTCTGCAATGCTGAGCTCATTTAGCACCACCTTGAGCTCCTGCACCTCCTGACATCCAGTGACTGATTTCAAGAGGGGACCATTAGTGGCTCCCAACAGGAACAGAAATAAAAAAGAGAGCAGTCACAAACCTTTAGTGCAAAATCCTGTGCAACAGATTAAAACCTTGGCCCCTGGCAGCAGGATTGTGGCAGGCACATGCCGAGGCAGCAGGGCAAGACAGCCAGCAAGGAGACCTGCACTGGACCCGCCCTCCTGAACCTACTGACCACATCCCTACCAAGGACCCAGTGGCTCACACAGAGATCCAGCCCTTGGCCTAATGGAAACAGCACTGCCCCTATGGCCAGAATGGTCCCGCTATAGGGAAGCGCGGAACTAAAATGTGTGGAGTAAGGTGTTTGCTCATCTAAATGATAAAAGCTGTATGAAGTGATAAACCAGACCAGAGGTCCATCTAGCCTGGGGTTTCTTTCCAACAGTGGCCTTTAGCAGATGGCAACGGAAAAATATTAACATAATTTTTACCAGAATACATTTTCAGCTGCTGGACTTTCCTGAGCCAAAAATACTTTTTCCTTTTTTCCATTTAATATCCCTGGATAAATTCTTCTTACACAAATTTAACTGTTTTAAAAACTCCTGTAAACTTAACATCCCCAGTGTTTTTTATCAATGAATCTTACAGATTTGCTACCAGTTAGAAAATTCTCCTTGTGGTTATTTCAACCTGCTGCTTATTAGTTTCCTTTGATGTCCCCAAATCCTTTTGTTAGGAAAGCAAACATAGGTTCCCTGGTCACCATACTTTCCTACATATGACACCTCATTTTTCATCCTAAAAGGCCTTGCTAAACAAACTCTTCAAGCCAAAGGCATATAGCTGAATTACCAGAAAGGCTAATTTTATTTCAGAGATGGAAACACCACCACCCATCTTTCTAGATATCTAAATACCTCTTGGCTGTAACACCTACAGATTTAAAACTGAACTCTGAAATAAAATGGAAAGTTAAGGTCAAAGTTGTTTTCTAGGATGCTTTTTTCTTGACAAAAAAGACATTGGTTTATGCTGAAAAAATTTTCCAGTCAATCCAAACAAGAATTAAATCTAATAAACTCTGAACGAAAACAAAATTGAGTAAACTAAAAGATTAGGCAGTCAGAGAAACAAAAATCAAAACAAAAATCTGCTGTCTCCAATGTCATCTCTCAGAAAAACACTTTCATTGCCTCTGTTTCCATCAGTGAACCTGTTGCACTCTGTATAACAGAATGCTCTCCTTAAATTGCAGTCTTAGTCTCCTCATTACTCAGGGGAGCACCCTCAATAGCAAGATGGCAGAAATTCTGCCTGTTGCTTTGACTTGATGGAATCTTTACATACATTACAGAAATTTACAAGAGCACATAGTGACACGCCAGGGGGTAATGGCTTTACACTGAAAGAGGGTAGATTTAGATTAGATATTGAGAAGAAATTCTTTACTGTAAGGGTGGTGAGGTGCAGGTTGCCCAGAGAAGCTGTGGATGCCCTATTCCTGAAAGTGTTCAAGGCCAGGTTGGAAGGAGCTCTGAGCCACCTGGTCTAGTGGACAGTCCCTGCTCATGGCAGGAGGTTTGAAACTAGAGGATCTTTGGACCTTCCAACCCAAACCATTCAATGATTCTATGTGATGAACTCTAACAACCATAGCAATGTATGCAGGTCCACATAAGACTGCTGCTGAGCAGTGCTCAGGGCACCCATAAAGAGGAGACCCTGGTCCACAGCCTCTACCTAGATTTCAAAACACCATGCTCACTGCAAGGTTGCTTGGGCCCAAGTAACCTTTACTCATCTTTGAGGAAGTGAAAAAACCTTGAGAAGAAAGAATAAAATACATTGATTTCATAGCCCCTACAGTTTAGTAGTCTCTGGAAGCTGGAGCCTCATTTTCCCCAGAGACAAAAGGACAGTGAATGCGGGTTTCCCTGGAAGGTGATTTTGCCACTACTTTTGTGAATGAAGGCAGCCTTGATTTACTCTTTCCCTTTGGCATTTAAAAGCAATTTGGACCTAATTTTGTATCAAAAAAATGTTTCCCCAGCTTCAGTATAATATTCTTAAGTCTTTTTAGACCTGGAATTTGTAGATAGCAAAATTTATGCAGTGATGCAGCCCAGCATTCCATTGAGAAATGATCACAAGGGCAAGGGAGCTATAAAAAATAGGTTATGTAAATTATTACAAGCCAAATAAACAAACAGTGCAATTTAAAAATGTTGACACATGCATTGAAAACTTTTAAAAATGTACTACTGCCAAATGCACTAAGTATTTGTATTTTAAATTATTGATTTCCAAAAAAACTTGGTAAGGAGATCCAAGGCAAATTTTAGCTGTGGGAATGAATTTGTTACTGGAATGTCAAAACTAATACCATTCAATGAGCATTCATTTAATTTAAGAAACTTCAGCTTCAAATAATAACAATTCTTATGAAAATGATTATAATAATAGTGTCACATTATTGATTTCTAAATCAATATTAATTTTGAAATTTGGTATGATATTGACTTGGTATTATTTCAAATATACTCATAAAGACAGAATGCAATATGGTCAGTAATATTCAGGTGGTAAAAATGGCAGTAAATTCTAAATCAGCTCCAAATGTAATTCCCTAAATCCTTACCTTTGGAGGGAAAAAAAAAAAAGGGCAGATAAAATTTCTCCTATATCTCCTTGATGGCTGAGCCAACACCAACACTACAAAGAAGTGCCATTCTTTCTGTGCGTGCTAAAAATCAGAGAGGTTAAAATGTTTCACATACAAACCCCACACAGAGTGAGGAGAGAAGCAAAAGCCCACTTGGTCTGATGCCTCCCAGAAGAGCTGCATCTCCTTATGCACACTTTGAGCATGGGGAGTAGTTATTAACTAATGGTAGCTCATCTCACAGGGTGTAGCTATACGGGCTTGAGGGAGGAGCAGCTGACACCCATTCAATTTGCACACAGACTCAAGCATAAACTTCTAGAATAAAAGTCAAGTTTAAGTACATCTATAACAGGAGGACCTCTTCTTTCATCATTTACTTTCCTTTATCACAAACATCCTGAAAGCAGAATGATATCCTGTCCCTGTACAATGATTTTGGAGGTACAGATGTTCTAAATCATTTATAATGAAATGATTTTCTGTGCCATCAAGCTCTCAGTTATTGCTTGCCCAGAATAACTCAAGGCAAATTAACTCTCTTGCTAGGTAAGCCACACCTGTGGTAATTTTCTACAGAGTTTATGATCTTACACTTCCCACATTATTCCTTTTAAAATGTTCTCTGCATAATTAGCATCCTCTTCAAACAGAGTTTGGGACTCCAATACACAAACATACGTCAAGGTAAGGCTGCTGGGTTGGAAATTAACCAGACACACAAGTATAAAAGACAAATCAAAATGTTTTAATTCTCCAAACATAGAAGACCATTTTGCACTTAGCAGACCTGATTCCCACCTTAACTTACTGGAAATGAAGTACGACTTTACTAAAAGCAAAAGATTTGCAGCAGTGCAGCTCAGACACAGGTGCAAGGAGACTCAGGCCAGCAGCTCCAGCAGGTAACGCCTGCAGACACTGCCCAGCTGGCAGCCGCTGCCTGAATGCCTGGCCAGACGCTGCCCAAATGCCCAGTCAGACATTGCCCAGCCAGCAGCCCCGGCCAGCCCATAGTTGTGTTTAAATGCCTATGTTCGATGGTGAGTTCATGGCAGAAAGTGTTGGCTGAGGAAGCAGACAGGGAAGCACAGACAGGACAGGGCAGGAAGGGGAGGGGGCATGCAAAGGGTGGGCAGGATGCTGGGACTGGTAGAGGCTCCATAAACCTTCCCTTAAACAGGCTCAAACTTGTATCAAATTTTCTTTATTAACCTTCTGCAAGATCGACAGGAACTAGTATTTAGTTTTCCTATTCCCCTCTCCCAAAATATTCTCCCACCCTGCATTTCTTCTCCCTCTATATTTTTCATCCAGCTCAATCCTCAGTTTTGGTGTCCTTTGCTCTTACCACATTTTTCCATTCCTCCGTCCGTTCTCTAACTCCCAAGTTATCCTCAGTCTCTCTGCGTCTCGTCTCCTGCCACTGCCATGAACGATGCTTTCCTTCGGAAACTATTCCCACTAGCAACCGAGTGCTGGAACTCCCAGTGCATCCAGCCTCTGCTGCTGGCTCGGCTCGATCTGGGTAGCTCTGGCAGCCTTTAATGGTGGCCAGAAGGAAAACTGCTGCTCACAGGACAAGGAGTCACGTCTGCCCGTCCACAGCTGAGGCCCAAGTGGAACAGTGGAGAAGCGAAGGATGAGCAGAAGGAGGTGTAGCTGGGGATGTTGTGAGAGGAAGGTGTTGGGATAATGGAAAGGGAAAGAAAACAAATCTCTGTAAAGCCTGGGATGAGTGAGGGCATCAGGAAGCAGCCAAACTCCTCCCAGCTGCAGGGCTGCTTGGCAGGTACTGGAAAGTGCCCCGGGCCAGGCGCTGTAGGTGTGGTAGAGGGCAGGGACAGCTCCAGCTTTGCAGCCCCGACTTACCCTCAGAGCACTCCCGTCCGGCTGTCCCCAGCGCCACAGGGGCTGCGAGGTCCAGAGCCCGGGGAATGGTAGCAGCCTGGGCCAGGCTGTGGCGTGTCCAGCCAGGGGACAGCCAAGGCGCTGACTTGGGACTGAGGTTTGCTTTGCCTGCTGATGGCACTGAACTGCTCAGCTGTTCCTCAATCCAGGTTAAAATCCTCCCAGCTGACACCAGCACTGTCTGCAGTGCGTTCAGGTTTGTGCAGGAAAACCAGTTACAACAGATAACCCAGGAGGAGATCCCAGGTTCAGGATTTTTACAAGTACTTTTCATCTGGGGCTCTCAAAGGGCTTTGCAAATATGAACTCGTTTTAGCTTCACAACAACCCCTGTGAGGCAAAGATAATGATCACTGTATCCATTTTACAAATGGGGAAACTTGAGCACAAAAGAAGAAAAGTGTTGCCAAAGATCAGGCCCAGCAAGTTGAGCACAAAACGAAGCAGCACTGCCATCCCTGCGCTTGCACTGACAAGCAGAAAACCCTCCCTCCTGCTCTGGTGTGATTGGAATAGCTATTCCCAAGATAGGTGCAGCCTTAAAACGAATGGAGGAGGAGAAAACACGTTGTTCAAGTTCAGTAAGAAATTCCACCAGCTTCAGAGGATCAGTACCATTAGGCTGCATACAACACAGCTGCAACTCAGAGTAGAGTGCAACCAGGTACCCCACAGAGAAAACCCCAAAGCCTGTTTGTGTTGCTTCCATTCAGAATAACACACAGGATTGCATGACATGAGCAGCACATCAAAACAAAGTATTCCTACATCTTGCAAGTTTGATATTAAAACTCACATGTTGTGGGGAAATAAATTTCGAACCTCTGCTCTAACAGCTAGCTGCAGTAGACGTGGAGTAAGGAGTGTAACAACAATGATGTCGTACTGTCAGGAAATACGGCTTCGCTAAAGTCTGAAAGTCCGAATTGTTTATGCACACCACAGCCAAAAGTTTAGACAGAGTATGAACTGTCTCACCATATACTAGTGGTTTGGCTGTCAGAAACAAAAAGTTGACCAAGTTTTTTCTTAATTGTTTTAAAATCAGATCTTTGCTGCCTAAAAGGAACTTAGTTTTTTTATGGTCACTCAAGTCAGTTTATTTTTTCATCTAAAATATTATTTTCAGGTTTCATGGAAATTGAAAGAAATGAAAAATTCAATAGCATCCCAGAGGGTTATTCCTGTTGAGTACAGGAAGAGAGGTGAAATATTTTTTCCTTGACTAATACTAGACTCCATAGAAAGCTGATGATTTCTAAGGTATGCAACTCCAGAAAGCTTCTTACTCCAGAATAAATTGTCACTGAGCTATTTAAACTCCTACCTGCAGTATCAGTGCAAACATGTTGATGAAATAATCACTTGGATTTGGCTGCATGGTGCTGTTTTGCTACTGCAGCACTCTGGGACAACTGTAACTCTGGCAGGATGGGTAATAAAGGAACTCTTTGGAGAGAGACCTGTTAACCAGTTCAGTACCATTGCATGGAATCTCCAGTACAACGGGCCTTATGTAAGCTAGAGTCCTAATACCATGCTGATTTGCTTAAGCGTTAGTCACAAGCAGTGGAATTCAATTAGTGGACTACAGCTCAGAAATGTATGGGGGAAGGTACAGATGCTTTGTGTTAGAAAAGAAAACTTCTATAAAAATGTCCATCATTGATGTCTATAAAGAGGTTCCTAAAATTTATCAGTTTCAAATACCACAAGCCAGAGAGTTACCTTTCATTACTCATTAAATTCTATTCTCTTTGCCTGGCAATTCAGCTGTTAAAACATAATTTGACTTTCTTTGGATCTCATAAAAGAATTTTTACAGCCTACCCCCTTATTTTCAAAATAGGAAAAGCGTAATATAAATAATGATAAATAATACAGATAAATAAACCAACTCAGAGACAGAGTGAGAATCTGTAATACTGAACAAAGAATGCAAACTTCACATAGGAAAAAGAGAGAAAGAAGGATTTAGCCAACAAAAAGTGAAGCGGTGCAGGCAACAGAGAACAAAATTAAGTGGTCAAATATTCCATTAATGATAAGACATATAAGTTGTTAACTTAAATCGCGAGCCATGGTAAGACATGTTCAACTTTGAAAATAATGTATGAAAATCAGATTTGGATTTTATGACCTGCCTTTTTTCATGTAGATCACCCATGGTAATTCTTTTTTTTCAATTCCACGGTAGCTCAAAAAATGATACATACAGCTACACAGACAGACAGAGTTAATAAGATCAAACTTCCTAACACAAACCAGAACAGAGTAAACAGTAAGTAATTCATGATCTAATTTATGACTGTCTGCAAAGCAAGCATGTTTTGCCTAATGGGGTGAATGCCTCTTGATTAACTTACTGCTAAATTATGTACTGAACTAATAGCATTGTCAGAGGCCTGTAAACAGTGCAGATATGAATCAATGTTTTGTGGCAGCACCGTAATTATAACAACATCCTGAACAAGCTGTGTGCCATTGCAACGTGCACAGACCTGGTACTGATACGCTTAGTACAAGATCAGAAGTTAACAAATAGGGACTTAGGCAGCTAATCGCAAAACAGACACACTTCTGTTTTGATATATAAAGGATGGTGGAATAAAGCCAGTTCCCAAGCTGTATTAGAGGCACATGACACACTTGTAAAGAACATGATCTATCCTGGGAAGAGTTCTTCACGTTAATCAGAAAAGGCCCCATAGCATCATTCTCAATTCACTTTTCAGCAAGCAATCTAGAGCTACAAATGGACAGCAATGGGCAACAACTGTGTGCCTGCTGCTGGAAATATCTGGGCTTCAGACTTCTCCCCAGAGGCAAAGCACAGCCCACAGGGGAAAGACTGAAGGGGGTCTGTTATCTAACCAGCTCTCAGGTGGGGACTTGCTTCTGCTTCCTCTCCTCCATTTCTTCTTTCCTTTGAGTTTCTCAAGTAAACTGCACACAATACCAGTGTTTGTTAATTCCAGTTTTCAAGCTTTGAATTAATAGCGTGAAATCATAATTTTCCCTCTCTGTTTCATTTTAGTGAAACACAGACGTATTTTTAAAATTTTGATCAGAACACAATCTTTATCTTTTCTTCTTCTTCTTTTTTTTAAATTTTTAATTTTTATTCACAAATATCCATAAGAAAAGGTCTTCAGAGTTCCTCTCTTGGTACACATACCTAGCTAAATTTATAATCCTTTGACACATCACAGCGGGTTAGTTGACAACTGAAGAGAACACCAATCTAATTTGTTTAGAGCCTTTGCTGGTAGGCATTTAGCTGAAGCCTTTAAGGCACAGACACATGAGAGAAGGAATCACTATTCTATTCCAAGCTTTCTCCCTGATTTACTGGAGGACTGAGGGCAAGTTATTTTGGTTCTTGTCTCCTGCCATTAGCACATGTATAATGTTCCTTTCCTCACACCAAATCACTTTGAGAGCTGAGGGTGGGGGGGGGAGTCCAGTGGGTAAAACTGACAGGGTGATGGTAGAACAACACGGCATTCCTAAAAAGTGCTGCAGCTTTACAATGCTAAACCTCATAGCAATCAGTAATTAAAGAAAAGGAAAGATACATTAACTAGGGAAAGATGAACAATGCAGAGCCTTAAGCACTTAACCTATAGTATTCAGCTAGCTGGGAGTACCAGTACTGTTTCTGATTAGTATGCCAAAGGTAACTCTCAATTGATCTGATTTTCTCAACCTCTTTAAGTTCTCCTTACAAATGTCCACACTCTTAAGGACAAACAATCAATAGGTTCACAAATGGAAAGAGACTGGAAATCAGTTTCCTAGAAGAAAGAATGAATGAAACAGCCACAAGTCTGGGCAGCTAACCAGGGCAATGTGCATCCTCCCAGGCACATCCAATTGCTTCCTTGGACTCAGCCCTTACATCAAAACTCTTTCCTCTTTAGTACAGCTCAGGCTTAAATACCAAAATAACCTCTGATACGACATTAACCCTTGAAATTCAATCTCAAGACTGTCCACAATCTATCTCACATGAATTAACTCATTCATATTCACACATGCAATAACTGATTTTTCTATCGCGGGTTCACTAGGATTCCTGTGACCAAGAGATTGGTATAATATGTAAGATTTGAATTCTTGTTCTATATAAGATTCTTTTATTTACTTTTTTAGATCCCAAGACCTTTTAAAATTCTCATTTTCAAACTTGTATTTTCAAGAATGAAAAGTGTATTTTTCATAGCAATACATAAGGAACTCATATGACCCTCTCATTCCTGTAGAGCGAGTTTTGAGAGAGCTATCTCTACCATAAAATCAAATTTACACTGTGAGAAACTATAATCAGCAAGTGATTCTTGACTCAAAATAGTTTTGATTTATGATTGTTAAAAATGTATTAATATTTTGTGAGTCTGTGCTCTCTTAAACTTGATCATAATTGAAAGCTTTGCTTTATTCTTCTAGTTGTTTTTTTCCCCAAATCAAGTTATGCCACTAAACTGTGTTTCTAGTCCCATAAGCTAGTTCCATAAGCTCTTGTTCTCACAGAATGATGAATGGTTTAAATGTGTTGCCTTTTAGAAGCCAGAATTTCACTTATGATCAATAAGTCAATAGAAGTAACTACTGAATTCTATACTGAAGTTCTTTGCTTTAGGTAGGCAACCAAAACAAACACAGTAGTGTTTTTCTCTGACACAAACTCAAATAAAAAAAAGGCAGTGAGCCATAATTACTGGAATTCTCTTTCTTCCAGAGAAGAAAAGAAGTCTAAATTCAGAGCTTCTTTATTAAAAAGTAGATGTTTGCCCATGGACAACTGGCATTAATGAGATAGAAGCAGAAGTTTTTATGCATCAAATGTCTTAAAAGATCAAACGGTCGAGAGAAATTCTCCTTCAACTCAGTGGGAATGGTTGCTACTTTCAGAGGGTTTATATTCTCTGTCTATCCCTGACTTGAAACTCAAATCTTCAGAGAAACATGGCAGGAAGCATTCAGAGAAAAAATAATGTTCATTTAGTTCCAAGGTTATTATATTCACATTTAGCTAGGTAATTAAATCTAAAATAGTTTTTCAAATTCCATTGAATGATATGTTTTATATTATTCACTATATATGAAATTATTTTCTATATATTATATGGATTTCATAAAAGGTTCCACAGCTTGCTTTATTTTGCAAGATGAGAAGCTAGTGTGCTGACCTAGGTGTCTTCTAAAATCTGAGTTGTGTGGTGTGATGGTTCTTACACTAGTTCTACAAGCCAGGGCATTCAGGGAGACTAGTACATAAACATATCAGTTAGTACGTCCTTGAGGAGAGCTCTGAGGGGGTGCTCATCCCCTCTCTCTGGTGACCAGCAATAGGACATGAGGAAAAGGAATGAAGCTGCTCTGGGGAAATTCGGACCAGACATGAGAAAAAGATTCTCCACTCAGAGTGTGGTCCATCCCTGGAAGAGGCTCCCCTGTGAAACTGTTGTGGCACCACACCTGACAGAGCTCAAGGAGTGGATGATGCATTCAGTCACATGGTTTAGTTTTAGGTAGTCCTGAGATAAGCAGGGAGTTGGACTCAGTTATCCTTATGGGTTCCTTCCAACTTGAGATATACTGTGGGTCTGTGCTGCTCTGATTTTGAAAGTTCAGGAAGTCTCTCAAAAACGGGAATGTTTTATTAAAATGAGTGTAGTCTAAAGTGGCTGATAATTATTGCTATTTTTTAAGCAGGGATATGGGTCATAAAGTGATACAAACCTGCACTATGCATTGTACCTACTGTCAATAGAAGTACTGTTCTCCACTAAAGGAAAACCCCAGGAACTTAATCACCTTTGTTTCAGTCTCACAGACAGGTTTTATATACAAGAGTAATCTGCAGATTCAGAGAGCAACTCGGGCTAGAAGGGACCTTTGGAGGTCGTCTAGTCCAATCTCCTGCCCAAAGCAGGACCCATTTGAAAGTTCAATCATATAGCTTAGGACTTTGTCCAGATGAATTCTGAACCTCTTGGAGAAGAGAGATTCCATCATCTCACAGAATGACCAGTTACATTAAAGAGATCTTTTTCATCCTCAGACCTAACTGGAATTTTCCCTATTGCAACACGTGACTGCTGCCTCTGACCCTTTCTTTGTGCATCTTTGCTCACCTCTATGCTGGTCTTCAGAGCTGCCAGAGTACACTGCTGGCTCAGGCCAAATTAAAGAATCACAGTGTCATTTAAGTTGGGAAGCACCACTTGAGATTCTCTTGTCAATCCCTCTCTGCTGAAGCAAGTTTACTAGAACAGGTTGTCCAGGAACATGTTTAGTCAGGTTTTAAATATCTCCAAGGATGGACACTCCACAACCTGAGTTACCTGTGCCCAGTAACCCTTACCATAAAAAAGTTTCCTGATGCTAAAATGAAATTTCATGTGCTTGTTGTCCATTGCTTCTTTCCCAGTGCCCTGTCACTGGGCACTACTGTTAAAAGTCTAGCTTCTTTATCTTCATTCTCTCCCATCAGGTACTTATTACCTGATATTTATGTACTTAAAACTGTACATGTCTCACTGGAGAGTTATGCCTTCCCAGGTGCACTAGTTTGTATTTGCTTTTGTTGGACTTACGTGAAACTTCAGTTGACCTACTCCTCCCCGTTAACCCATATATTCATGTAAAAGATTCCCAAGGGTCTGGAGCACGAAGTCAATTTCCTACAGGTCGCTTTCATAGTCTGGCTGTTTGAAGAACTTCACTCAGCTAAGCTGGATCAAAGGGACATCATGTAAAATGCAGTGGAAGTGATTTTACAGGCTTTTATGATTAAAACCAGACAGTAGATAGAGAAGCCAGTTCAGACAGTCCACACTGCTATATAATGTGGAGTATCTGCAGGGAGAGTCTGAGACAAAAGTGCACATAAAAAGTAAATATTTTTTCAGTCCATAAACACCAATCTCTCATTCTCAGGTAATTAAAAATTGGGCTTTTGCTAAGAAACCTACACTATCACTATTCTTGGCAGATGTTACTGTGTGTTGTTGAGCTTTTGTTCCTATAGAGTTGCCCTAGCTGGTAAACTCTCTCTGTTACGAAAAATTAATTATTGTGTAAATCAGAGAAAACCGCTCCAGGATATGCCCCTTCAGTGGCATATCAGCAATGACCACTGACAACTACATTTTCAGGTATTCCTAAAAAGTGACAGGATTGTGTCTTTGTAGCAAAGTGAAATCCATTTACCAGGTAAAACAAGGAAAGGAGGAATCTTTCTAAAATCTCAGAGTAGGAAGAATGACCATGCCAAATATATGCTTAAAATATTATATAAGTCTTAGTAATAGGATAACTATACTTGTACTGCTAAACTTCTATTACAAAACACAAAGTTTGCCAGGTCTAATCTTAATATGGATTAATGAATTCCATTAGTATGCTACTTTTTGTGGGTTTAGAAGGTCTCTCCAGGATGTTTACAACACAGACATAATCAGGAGTTGAATTTACAGTAGTTAATTAATACAGGGATGAGCGATGAAATACTTGTTTTCTTACAAAGATAGCAAAATACTGCAATTGCTTCTGTCTTCTTAATAGCTTAAACTAAAAAAGCTTTCAAATGTAATTAAAAATTCTACTAAAAAGATATCACTGGTTTTTGCAAGGAATTCTTTCTTTTTAGTAGAAAGGCAGTTTCAGGTTTAAGACCCCCCCCATGTTGTTCATCATGTCAAATTCTATAGCATGGTTTCCAAATACTGCTGTTTCTTCATGCTGTGTTTTCCATGAAGCTCATCTGGCCCACTGCAGACATTTACAGTACAGATTGATACAGCTGGACTAGGCAACGAAACTCCTTTTCATTTGAGTCACCAATGAAAATACAGGCTCTTTTATTCTTCTGTTCTATTTTAGACATTGACTTTAGGATGAAATGAATCACAACCTAGAAATGCTTAGGTTTTTCTTCACTATTAGGAGACCAGATTAGGGGTAGATAGCTGCATTTTAGTCACAAAGTTACATGACATTAGTCCCACTCCTTTTATCTGCAATCTTAGTTAAAACGTGAATTCTTCAGGGACTGCCAACTACCATGACTCCTCACTACTATCATACTGAAAAAAAGAGAATCATTTCCAAAATCAAATTATTAATGTAGCATAAGAAATATCCCAAACTTGCTCTTTAAACTGGCCAACTCCCCTTACTTTTAGCTTTGAATTAAAGGAAAAGGCTTCAGGAAAAATGTTGCTACCATCTGGTACATTTTATGAATTTTAGACCATCTGTTTTTGGCAAAGGCTCTCACAGCCAATTTCAGTGCTGAGATCATGAAAGCATCAGAATTTTCTCCCAAGTCTCTCCAGTTAAATTGGCTTTCTGGAACATTAGCAGGCTGCACGACCGACAGAAAGGTGGCAGCCTCTGTGATAGATGGAAGCCTTTCTGCATTCAGTCCATAAGGAAAGGCAAGCACAAGCACTTCTGTGGTTCCTCTTGTTTAAGAGAGATGCTGGCTGCCATGTATTGAGAACCCCATCATGGATTTGTATGTTCGTTTCAGGAGCTACAGCAATGGACTACTCTGGAGATGACTCAGAATATACAGCACAGCCATCACATCCTCATGGAACAAAATAATGTTTGGAAACAGCAGTAAACACATCTCACTACTGCAGCCAAATAACAGGAAGCATCTACGAATAGCTATGATTATTTAGCAATGGCTTTGTAGTTTGCGAACTCTTGACAGCCTAATGTACAAGACCAATGTGTAGTTCTTCAGCCATGAACACACAAAGGCCAGGCAGAGACTTGCATGCTGATATTCAGGTTTCCTCCTCTTGCTCCCATCTTGCCTTTTGCACTAAAGGACATACCTGGTACTAAGAGGTGGCACCATCAAATGCCCCATTATACAGGATTTAACTACCCTTATTCAGTTGCTCTAAGCTCCTTGACTCAGCACTCTTAGCAGAAACGAGACTCCAGTCATGTCATTTGCTTCCCTTGACCCCATGAAAGATGCAGTTGGTATGTGGCTCTCAGAGAACAATTATAATAATTATGCATTTTGTTTCCAAACACACATAATAAGTTTGTTTTTACCTGAGTCTTCCATCCTCTGCTGCAGCTCCTCCTGGTATAATCTTAGTAATGAATATCCCAGGATCATCCCCAATGTGTGGGTTATCTGTTCCTCCAGCAATACTGAACCCCAGCCCGGAATTTCCCTGGAAAAATAATGAAAAGTAAATACATCACCCAGATGATAGATTTCTACAGAAATCATTTACAGTGCATGAGCAAAGTATCCTTGCTTCTTGAAGAAAGCACTTTATTTGGCAGCTCCATACTTGAAGGCAGGTGACTCAGTCAGAAAAAATTAATTGTCAGTTAAAGAACAGAGACTGTGAACAGAAAGGTTACCTGGAGTTAATGACAGAGTTAATGGATACTCCTACAGAAACAGGATTTGACCTAAATTTGTTTTCAAAAGCAGTCACATAAATTAGCATCAGACCACCAATATTAATTCATCCAAGTCAATGAGAGCTAGAGGCCAAAAACATTTCAGAGCTTTGAAAAAACACTTTCAAAATCACTGTCATTTATAAACAGAAATAGTGAAAAACACTGAACTCTGAAGTATTTTACTAGACTAGTTTCTGTTGAAAAGTTACCATTGCTCAGATTGACATGCTTTAAAAAACAAACAAAAAAAAATTCCACAAAACAAGACTATTTCTCTCATCTACTGACTTGCTAGAAAAAAATATTTGAAAGACATTATAGGACTCTACTCAATAATCTCACTTATCACTTCCACTATTTGTGAGAATATAATGAAAGATAAATAGATATATACACATATACATACACTGGCAAATTAAGTCACTGTTTTTCAAAACCACAATTATAATTATTTTTTGGAATTATATACTGATTATGCTTTTCTATATAAGTCAAACTTAAGTACATGCTATTTCTCTTTTTTTTCTGTGTCAATTAACTTCTTTTTTAAGGGATTCTTTCTTATTTATAGAAAGGTAGTTGCAAGTTTAAGAACCCCTTATGTATAGGGGATGTCATAAAATTCAATGCAATACTTGATTCTTTAAGGCCCTCTCAGCCAGAAGTATTTTTTAGTTAGGTATTTAGACTTACCACAATGATATAACTACACATATATTGCAGAAAATGTACATTACTGCAAATGAAGTATATTTAGGGCATTAAAATACTTTTCTTTCACCAACTTCTCAGACTATTGGGAGTTTGCGTCTTTTACTGCTGCTTGCGGTCACGTATCTAGTTCTGTTCTAGTGAGAAAATTTACTAATAAAAATGGCACCTCCAGACATTTTTTTTTCTAAATAATTTAAATCAAATGTCACTTCTGCATTTTTCAACTGTACTTCAGTGCATTCAATGTAATGCATTTTGTGTGTGAAAGCCTACGTGTTCCCTGCCTGCAGCATGTCAAATTCTGAATTCTGTTACCAGTATTCTGCATTCACAAGAGATGCAGTTCTCATTACTCAAGAGATGTACACGCAGTGCGCAGCTCTGCTATCAGCATATAATTGTGAACTAATTTATAATCCAAGGAAATGGATTTAGGACTGCACATATCTTAATGTTTCTCAGCTAGATGTAATATGGAAATCATTATAGTACTGAAACTCTCTGTATATATTTTCTGTAGAGTTAGCAAACACCTCCAGGCCAGCATTATAAATCTTTGATTTATCTCCCTTTCATCATTAGGATCATCTCAGATTCAGGTTATTCTCCCAATATTTTACCACATGCCTAATCATACAGCACATTTTACAGTAACATACACTCTCTAAATACTTTAAGAGTATTTTCTTGAAATCCTTTCTATATGTCCTATGATTAATTACGCTAATTGTCCAACAGCAAAGAAAAAAAGACTACTTATACATACTTCAGGAAGCCTGGAACAAAACCCCTAAAACATTAGTAAAACCAAGGGCAAATTTCTAGAAATTTTGAGTAATATTTGATTTCCAAGCAAAAGAACCCCAACAAACCTGTAAAAATAAAATTGTTGTGTTTATTCTTAACTTCAAAGAGATTTAAAAAATATGCAGTAATCTATATGTCTGAAATAAGGGTAGATTTCCAAATCTCCAAAACTTACTTTTGATAGGGAAAGGGAAAGAGCAAGGTAACAAGGACAAATCTGGGCATAATTATTAGCAAAAAACACAAACAGCTATATCATAATAAAAAATGTGCCTGAAGAGCTTTAAAAAACTATCAAAGCTTGCCCGTTATGTGGGGTGTGCTTAGTTGTTACAGTTCATCACATAAAATGCATTAGATTTTTTAGAAGGAAATAATTTCTGCACTCTTTTCCTCCTACCATATCTTTTTCCATTAACATTTTAGAGCTAAAAAATGCTACAGCAATGCTGGCTGTAAGCAGTGATGTGGTAACACTGCTACACGTCTCAGGAGAATCAGTGCTATCCTTGACATTTATCCATAAATGTGCATCTGTTATACTGCAAGACTGTTCTGATTCTGCCCCTTAGGAGCAACCTTTTAAAAGAACAGGGTAGGACTCCTCACTGGCACTTCTGTATCCAGAAAATTTCAAGCCATTATTCTGGATGCAGTCCTTGACTTGATCAACAGGATCTACAAGCTGTCAGGCACGAGCTGCCTCGGCAAATACGTACATCCCTGCAAGGCTTTCCTGCACCCGAAACTCGCCGCAAAAGTTAAGAGCAATTACATTTTTTTTTCCCCACTATGGTTTATGAAGGGTTTGCCTTGCCTACACGGAAAAATCTTTTGTCTTTGTACCTCAGATCAAGGCCAACAAGGCTAAAAGCATAGCTACAATCACTCATGGCTTTTTGAGAGCCTTTGGTTGAAAAATTATGCAACAGGAACAATCTGGTTAAAAGCTACTTTATTCAGTTCTGAGCAGCAATACTGATGTGCAGATCTCTCTCCTCTTCCCTCATGCTTCTCTCCATGCTCTGCATTTAGTGTGCAGGTTCACCAGCATATTGTTGCTGTACTAAAACCTCATTGCCCTTGTCAAGCTGTAATTCCAAGTTCCAAATAAGTACTGTTTACTACTGCAATGCTTCCTGAACATTTTTACAAGGGTTGGTTCCCCACCCTTTAGTTTTTGCACCTCCTTTGTCCCCATTCCAGAAAAAAAAAAAAGTGTGGTAATTATCTTCACAGCTTTTCTTGGCATATCTGTCTCCCTCCCATTTTGTGTTAACCAATGAAAATGTCATCCCACAGCCCAAAACAACAACTGAACCATCACTTAGCCACGGCATTTTCCAAGGTGGAACATTCCTGCTTTCTCTCATGCTGATTCATGTTTGGGAGTGGTTCCCCATAAATACCTGTCAAGTTTATTCCCTGTACTCTTTCTACTCCAAGCTTTACATCTCTTCGATGCTTACAAAGCAAGTTAATAATGAGCTCAGAGGCCTCGTGACAATGCAGATAAATACTTAATGAGAATTAATAGCAGCTAAAACAGAGGAGAAAAAGTCTTCCTCTTTTGGAATACTCCATTGATACTTTTTAATTGAGATTCATATTTAGGCCTAAATATGCTTGCCTGTTTCATTTCAGGATCCTTCAGTAGAAAGATATCCCAACACATGTAAGAGACAAAAGAAGTTTGAACAAGCCTCAGACCTACAACCTTTTAATAGTATTGCTCAAACATCACTATTAGCATGTCCAAATATATTTTATATATACATACATAATTCTATGATTCTCTATAAGGGTTCACATCCAAATAATTTTGCGTTCAATTCTTAATAGCTAAATTATCTCTTGACCTAAATCTTTCCATCTCTTTGTCCAAGCTCTCAATTTCTACCACCATAAAAACCTCATATAATTAGTTACAGACTATACAAGGAAGATTTGCATAAAATTGCACAGCAATAGATGGATGAATGTACTTTTTAATTGTTAGTCTAGTTTCTTACTACCTTCCTTGCCCTTTGTTGCAAGGCTACAGTCATGCACACAGCCTGACAAAAGGCTTAGCATAGCACAACATGCCCACTTTGGCTTAAAAAAAAAAAAAAGCCTGCATTTCTTCCTATTCATGCTGGATAGCTCATGCTTCTCAGGGATTTACCACCAAGCTCAAATTTGTCTTTTGGCTCAGCTTTACTTTTCAAACATGGAAAATTAGGTCAAACCACCACATCAAAACAGTTTCTCGCAGCCCAGCCCCTGAAGCCGCCTTCCTGCTCTTCTGTGAAGGGAAGGTCAGCACTTTGTCTTGAGGTTTATTACACCTGCCTGCCTCCTTTATGACTTTCTCAAATGGGGCTTTGCACACCACAAGGACCATCTGAATTCTTTATAGCTCAGCCTGAGCAGAGAAGAGGCCTGGCTGTATTTCTTTTGGCCCTGGGGTGGCAGAGAACCTGCGACAGCAACACACCATGACTGCAGATGACTGGTGTTACACCTCCTCCCAACACTGAAACACAACACTTGGGGTCAGAATAAGATGACAGATGATTCACATGCCAGGGAAAGAAAATAAAACTCGCAAGTTGTGGACAGTTTGAATGTCTTCCCTCAAGACTGTTATACTTCTAAATAAAGATCACAAAAATAAATACGAACCCAGAGCAGGTACTGGTTTGGGTAGCCAGAAGGCCTTGAGACCCATCCTTTTTCTTGCTTAGCCTTCCATCTTGTGTTCTTCTCTTTTTACACACCTCTGTGTGCAGCCATATATCAGGCTGCAATTTCATAAGGCTGCAGCATTTTTATTTTGTCAGAGAGCAATCATCAGAAGTGCTCCACATTGACTTCTGTAGGAACAGAGTTTAGCTGACACCAATAGCTACCGAAGTTATTTTCCCATGACAGTGCAGCTCTCCATGGATGATAGCTTTCCCTACATTTCTACAAATTATTTTGTCCTTATTGTGTCTCATTTGTCTCTTTTTTTCTGCTCAAGGACTGCATTTGCCTTAGAACAAAGTTTCAGTATGAATGATGTAAAGTCATTCAGTCTTTAACAAAATCATGGAAGAATGTAAGTCCAAGAAGCAGAAATGAGATCAGAAATGCATATCAAGAGCAGACTGAGTAATTGCCTGAAAAAGGCCCAAGTGATTTGTATTTTACCATATTAAACAGGCTTACCACAATCACATGGAAATTGTTCTCCCTTTTAATTTCTTTTTAATTCTAATCAATAAGGTGACAGCAGAACTCACATAGATGCTTTTTGAGTGAGTTAATTACTTCAGTGCTCCTAAAATAACTTTTCCCAATCTTCTGAAGTGACATGATTTTGAAAATCTCTAGCATTCAAGCAAGAAAAAAAAATAGAGTTGAACTTCACAGAATTCACTTAACTATTACTGCAACCTTACCCTGGCACAGCAGCATATCAGGAAGCCTGTTTCAGAGTCCATCAGTCAGCAAAAAGTCTAAGACAGAAGGAGTAATTGTATTTCCCAAAATGTTTTCTAAAGGTTGAAAGCTGTTTCAGGTGACAACACATACTCCCAAAAGTCTCCTATTACTGAAATATCTTTGTCTTTAATTTCCAACTCCCCCCTCCCACTGGTTTAAGGGATTTTTTTTTTTCCTGTAGACTTCCTACTTCTACTCTGGTGTTCACAGCCAAATTTATGGAATGCTTTTCTCTCTCACATCTTCTACAGATGACATTAAAGTATGAATTGCTACGTAAATGTGCAGGTTTGGTCAGAGCAAGTTTAGTTAAGAGAATGCTCACAGAATCAGAGCCGACTCATTCCTAGATTCATAAAGACATGCTTTATTTTTTATTGTCTTCCATTCTCACAATTATCAACTTTGTTTCTGGTGCTCCTTTGTTTCTGGTGCATTTTTCAATGGGAATTATCCTTCAGCTTTTTAAGAGCACTAATCATCTGTAGGTTCAGAAAATCCTAACCTTTCTTGAGTCTAAGCAGTGATGGTTTTATTGTGTTTATGCAAAATTTCAAAATACTTTAATACAAAGATAAGCTACATCCTCTGAAGGCAGCGTAGGCTTGGCATTCATTCACCAGAATTTCTTAATTTCACATACGTGCATGAAGATGCTAAAGCTTTTCAGCTTCAGCTACTACAGTCAGGGCCCTTTCTCTCTCTGCAAGTAAGGCACACTTTTCTGATACAGTGTTGGTTTAGAAATTATGCTCTTTAAAAAAAAAGGATATTTATTTGGTTTTGCTTTTCAAGTCTTCTAATGCAGCACATTCCTTTAAGTAATTATTGCTGCAAGAAATGTTAATTCATAAACTACTGTTGAGTTTATTTCAGGTGGTCGAAAAACATCCCTTGCACCATGAAACATTGTGAGACACTTTCATTTAAAACTTGCTTTTATACATTTTAGTAAGTTTTTTTAATCCTTCTGTACTCGTTTTTAATTTTCACATTTCTGCTTAAGTCATAGCTTTCTTTTAAAAAGTAAAATATGAAACCAATACTTGTTTTGTGCAGATATTCAAAACAGTTTGCCTGAAATACTCAGCAAATTTTTGTTATCTCCAAAATGAATCTCTCACAGGGTACCTTTTTAACAACAAAAGCTGTTTTATAGAACACCAGTATCTGAATCTTGGCTAAAGTCCTTACCATCTTTGGCTCAGGGTTCCTGCCTCAGGATACTTCCATTTCAGATGAAAAAGACAACTCCTTCTCCCATGAGACGAAATACCAACCAAAACAAAAAAAACCAACAAAACCCCAAAACTCCTTCCAAAAACCACATTCACTCTTGTTCTACAAGATCAGGTTTCTTCAAGAGGTACTTGATAGCACAAGAAAGTGAAAGTTGACAATGAGACAAACTTAGAAAACTATAAGGAATTAATTTTTTTGGCAAGGGACAGGAGAAAAAATACTAAGAGCTGTGGGCAAGCAGAATGAATCAAGTAACACAGTCTACAAATGAGACAGAAGATTGACAACTCTGCCCATAATTGGCATGGGAGGATTAGATATGGACCAGGATTTGCTGCAGCTCTGAAATAGTCTGTGAAAGACTTTCTCCTTTTCTCTGTGTTAAAGCAGGTAAGGTTACTTAGTTTGGCACCTAAGATGCTTATAAGGAGGAAATACCTCTAGATATACCAAGCCAAAAAAGAGGATGATCATGTGAGATTGCTGTAAAGATCTGAGTATTTCTGCAGACTTTGTTCAATAAGATTTTTCTCCACAAAGTACTTCTCACCTGAAAAATACAGCTCTCCTTTATTCACCTGACAGTGAATCTATAGAGGTCTTTTTCTACTTTTCACTCAGCCATGCTTAGTTTAACATCACAGATATAGTGGGTGTGTTACCTGTCACTCAGCAATGCCCAGTTCAGCAGCACACAGGCACATTGCAAACAATGCAAACAGCTTAACATGTTGTTTCATCCCACTGAAACACATAGGTGATTTTATAATATGCACGTACTTTCATCCAATTCAGGATTTTGACAGAAAATGTTTGTTAAACCCACCTACTCAAGGCACTGAGATCTTTAAGATAGGATTCTGCTCTGCAATTCTTTCACAATCTGGCATTTGTACTAGCATTGTTTTTATGTTCTGAAGAAAGAGTGATAACACGCTAAATAACCAAACCATTTTCTGCCACACCGTGTGTGGTTCTTTTGCCGTCTCCCACTCTTAACACTAATCCTGCCACATGTAGTTGTGTCTTTAGACTTCAATCATTCCACCAACGTTTTCAGGTATTTGCACATGCTATACTGTATTGTACTTTTCTTCTCCAGTGTCCAAAGCCCTAGTTTTAAAAGCCTAAGCATCAAAGCTGCATTCATGTCCCATTCAGAGAACAAGAACATTTGAATATTTATCGGAGTACTGTTGAACTCTTTTTTACTTTCAAATCTACTCAAGAGTAACATAATTCATGAAATTCTCACTTCTCCCACATACACTGGCACACTCCCTAGAGTCAGAGTTTTGAGACACCATAGTTATATCATGCTCCATATGGTACAGATTTTCATCTCTCACGGTGCCATTTGTTTTCAAGCCCCTTATCAGGTTCAGCACATTCATTACAAAACCACAATACACATGACTACAACTGCTTCGTATGCTTACTCTCACTTGATAGCTGTAGAGCGATATTGTTCTCTCAATGCTGCACAGATCAAGTATGGTATTCAAAAAAGATGTATGTCAAAAAATGATCCAAGGGATTTGATTTTTCATAATATACATGAAATCTACTGCACTGTAAAACAGGAAATTTAGACAAGGAATGAAACCACTTCCAAAGTGAAGCAACTCACGAAAAGGTGATAGTGTGTCTTCTGTTTCCACACAGATTGAAGCAAAAGATTAGATGTGAATTCTCTCCAGGCTTGGTTTTCACTCTTTCACTCTATTAGGCTCATACTAACAGCCTCTGAGCTGTGACAGACATGAATGCCTAGTTTTTTCCTTCAATGTGTTTCTTGTCCTACTTCAGTGTTATCTGCAGGAATTGTCTTTTCCAGCATTATGGGACTGTAACACCTTGCCTGTTCTATCTCAGACAGAGAAGTGAGGCAACACATGTCCTCCTTTAGTTGGCCACATACAGTGATAGCAAACAAATGTCAGAAAAAGCAGTCTGATAAGTATATGAAAAGTAGTATGAGAGAAAACAAAATATTCAAAATTTTTCATCACAAAATTGGAGGAGGGAAATGCTGATCCTGGGGAGTGAAAAGTTTCACTTCACTTGGGGAAAAAAAAAGAGAAAAAGAAAATAATAATATATATATCTGTCTATCTTTCTTTGTCATGTGGTGTCACTCCAGGCTATGTGTAGACTTCTCATCAGCCAGACCCAAGAGCTTTCTGAGCTCCAGGGCAACACAACAGAACGTGAAAAACTCAGGCCAAGGAAAGCACCCACTAAGTGATAATAGCAACTTGACATAAGGGGAGTGGGGAATAACAGGAGCTAGAGTAAAATACTAAAAAATATTGAAAGAACAGCTAAGCTTACTCAATTCAAAAACTTTGACAGGATCATCACTAAAACTTTCACAATGCAATTATCTGCAAAAACTGAGGAAATTAAGACATGTTTAAATGTAACTCTATGACAGAAGAAGACAGTCACATCTTGTACAAGGACTTAGGGAACAGAAACCTGATTTTACTGAAGCCATGGAAACCAACAGGGTTTCAGCACATAGTGGTAGCAATTAGAAGGAAAGAAGAAAACTCCCACTGCTGACTTCAGTCCCTCTCTAATGATGACACCTCTCATCCCCTTCTGGTGACAATTCAGCACTACGAAAACCCCAGTGGATGTATTGAGATTATGTGGAAACTCCTTGGTTAAACCAGTTTGTAGCTCTAAGTCTTTGTGTTGAAAAACTGCTGCATGCCTAAATGGGTTTATTTTGACAGATTGCACGATCACTACAGCATTGCTGTGCAAAGCACTTAAGGGAATTTGAGACCCCTGAAGTATCACAAGTGCAGGAATAAACCCAAGTTCTAAGCTACTGTCTAAGCTATTGTTCTTTTCCATTTGACTGTGGTACGCACAGATATGACAGGAGTGTATTTAGTTGTTCTTGCAGTTGGGGGTTTTTGTTTAGCATATTCTTAACATATTCCAACAATTTCTTGGGTTATATTTCTTTACTAGAATAGACATGTGCTTAATCTTTAAGGTTAAAATTCTGAAATGTTTACATCCATTAAAAGATTTTGATAATATTTACTTTGCGACTCTTGCTTAATCTCGCATCAAAGCAAATGCATGAGTAAAATTCTTAATTTGCTGCCTTATTCAAAATCATGATCTTCAGGGCATGTAATCTGGAATAAAAAGGTAAACTGTTAATGAACTAAAAGGCCCCTAGGGGTTAGAAGTTCAAGCACAAATCCTAGAGGCAAATAACTGAGTATTCTTGCTGTTGCATCACTTACCCTTCCACCACTGCACTACTCCAGTGGCTAAGCATGCAGAGCTTAGCGTTACCTTCTCTTTTAATATAAATTAAAGCAAGCTTTTGAAACACATTCACATGTTGAATAACACTCATGACTTTTTTTTCAGGCATTTCCCATGATGCTCAATTATGGATTTTATTGAGAAGAAATACGAAGAAGGATAAATAAAATGTAATTCATTCATTTTCACAGACACACATCTACATATAATTTTCATAACTTTGTGGTGACCCTATTTAGTTGTAACATTTCATTTCAGTGTCCATTTTTTTTCTTATTCCTAGTAAACCTGATTGACTATGACCCTGATCAATCTAAAATGGTTTCAAAGCTGTCTGTTTTGGAGAAGGAGCTTGGACAAGATGACCTCCACAGAATCCTTCCAAACTGAACTATTCTCTGCTTCTGTGAAACACAAGTGTCACAAATACAAAACATGTTTCAAAATCTGCTGCCAGCCTAGGAATAGTTCAGTCACTAAAAACTTCCGTTCTTAATTTTATCTTAACAATGACATGATACTGAAATGTTTTGTGTATATATATATATACACGTATGTCTCCACAAAAATTCCTTTTCCAAGATTTATAACTGTACGTTCTTAGGTGCAGAGACTTTTTTGACGTGATCTCTATAAATGTCAGATGAAACTCATGGCTAAAACTGCACCTTGTACAACTTTCCACTATTCTTTGGAACTAAACAAATTAATTTTGTTAAATGAGAAATGCACAGTTCTCTACATCAGAAAAATCAATCCTACAGGTGTTCTTCTGGGGGAAAGAAGTGAAGAGGAATCCTTAACCAGGTATATGTTTGCCAAACTCGGGGAAAATATTCCTTAGGCAGTATTTTCCTGTCCTTCTGGAAATCAGTTGAGATAAGATTCGCTGTTCCTTTACCTACATCAACATTTGTCAAATGGTTGGTAGTGCTCTCAATGCACTATGCACATACGTAAACAAACACACACAACACTTTGCAACAGATCTAGACTACCATTCCCAACAGTAGTCATCTAATAACATACAATATCAGATTTTTTTTTTGTTGGAAATTCAAAGGAATTTTAAAGTTCCCATGTCCTACTTCTAAGTGTCATGGCAATGAATCATATTGAGTCATATTAAAAATACCTAGGATAAGTTAATAGCAATTTTCAAGTTTAGTAAGATTATTTTAAAGGTGTTTGTCAGTGATTCACGGGCAGAGAATAATGGTCTTGTGATTCATTGGAAAAAAGAAAGTCCTTTCCTCCCCAGCTATGCAGATGCCACTTTTGCCTTTTTGGAAGTGGTAGGAAGGCAGGCTGGGAAAGAGACAGAGACTAAGCCATGTTTCCTACCAGAAGAAGGGAGTTTAGACTAGAAATTATCAATGCCCACTTTTTAAGAAGAAAGGCAAAAGTCAACAAAGACATTTTCTCTTGATCTCAGACTCTCTATGGAAATACCACAGTTGGAAATGCCTCTGGGTAAAACACAGATGTGGCTCGCTCACAGATAAGCATATTTAAGTACAGTTACAAGTTTGATGAGCAGAATTTTCAAAAGAATAAACCTATTCCTATTGATGTCTGACAGAAATGCCACCTATTTCAAAAGAAACAGGCTACAGGTAAACACTTTTTTGAAAATCCAGTCTTTTATCTTAGTTCCTAACACTTCAGATCTAGTTCTCTTAGCATTAGTTGTATTGTTTTTGTCACTAAAGACCCATTTTGTTGGTTCATTTTAGGAGTAATCACTCTCAGAAATAAAGATGAGATTCCTGTTAATGGCAGCATGAAAAAAAAAAAACCATGAAAGCCCAGCTTATACTGTGTTCCTGGAACATATTCCACATATCACCCAGACAGTAAACCGGCAATGCAAACTAAAACCTAGAAAAAACAACCCTCCAGGAAGTGAAAAGAACTGTGTGACTCTGTGAGTATACTTCAGCAATGTGAATGGTTTTGAAATTTTACTCATAAAATAGTCACAGAAAATAAGCAGCATGTTCCTGATACTATAGCCTCTCATGCTAACTTTTCAACAATACTGGAAAAATTCAGAGAAGGAAGCAATTTCAGTTCAAAAAAAAATTATTACTAACTCAGCATTTCTAAGTACCCCTAGCAGTGAAGCTTTTCCCTCTTTGTTTTACTCATGAACATGCCTATTAACTGTTACTACTTCAAGACTTGACAATTCCCACGTCCTCCTCCTCAAGGAGAGGGAATTCTCATATCCCCTTCAGAGCTAAGGAATTGTACTGGGTTTTGAAGCACAGTACTGAATGTTATCAGCATACTAAAATCCTCAGGAATAACATCCCTAAAATCCTGATTCGTAACATCAGTAGAATATATGGAGGTGCCAGAATGAGGAAAGAATCTTATCTTCTTTTGGATGATTTTGCTTTTTTTGTACAAAATAGGTGTAATCCATTATACCTGTCTTTGAAAACATGTTCAGCAGAACATTTTCAATTAGGGTAAGCGTGTCACATACCCTCTCTCTATACTGTATAGAAAGAGACACTTCTGCATTGCACCTCATCAAACATGCAAATTGGCACAAGTCAAAATGTTTCACATACATTTATCAGTTGCAATCAACTTTCTTTTAATAGTTTCTTAGTCCTGGCATGCAATTTGTGCTCTAAAATGAGAGAGAAAATTGAGGTAAGAAAGGGTTTTAAAAAGCAAGAAAGAGAGAGAATGAGATCAGAATAACCAGCAGGTCAGTGATGAGGAACTCATCTGTGCTGCAAAACCTGAAGCAAACTACTGCTCTGAACAGGCACCACTGGGGTTTACATTTCAAAGGAGTGCCCTAATCACTAGGCACACTATCTCTGATCTAATGAATATATAATTGCGTATTCAAAGTGGAACAGGTCCAACAGGAGAAAGACACACCTGAGCAAAAGTAGGCATTCATCATGGACAAATCCCTCTTACAGATCAGGCAGAGGAGGCATGTTAATCCCATTTTCCCACACCCTGGATAAGTATTCTTATGATGATTGTGAATTCTCTTCCTTCCACTTTACATATTTCCCCCAAGAAAACTTGTGAAAGAGAAAATTTCTGCCAGAGTGTAGTAGAGGTAGAAAAAAAAGAAGATACCTCAAAAAAGTTGGTGATGAATGTTTTGCATCCAACTCACCCTGCCATCTGTTATATACAGCCAAAGGTAGAAACAATTAGGAGAAACTATTGCTGGTACCTTGGCTTGTTTTTCTCAAGATTCCTTCCGGAAATTCACTACAGAGATGGTAGGTATTGTCCCAAAATATTTAACACAAGGAATCTGTATTATTTTCATTAATACATATTAAATATTTATTTTATTTTGGTTTTAGGTTTGTTTAAAATCCTATTCAAAGCACAAGCAGGGTAATTTTAAATATTAAGCATCTCCCCATTCCCACGATATGCATCAATGTAATCTAAAGTTAAACATGCATTAACGCATACGCCTTTTCCACAGTACATCGTCATTACACTTTGTAAAATCCACAAACTCTGTTCAGTGTCAGAATTTTATTTTACATGCCTAAGTATATGTGTATAAACCTACTGCCAATAATGGCAATCTCCTTAAAAAGCAAAGGGGGCGTCTGAATTTTCCAGCTGAAATAAGATTTGTCATTAAAATCCTATAGCTAAAAAATAAAATACACATTGCCACTGCAATGTAAGCTACTTCTTAACACATACATGTGAAGGGTAGAATTCCATCAAAGAACAATGTAAGTATCATGCCATATTATTTTTTAGCATCTATTAAGGCTTTTCATTGTCTCCAAAGTGTTATCCAACAAATAAAAAAGATCCATGCAGAAGGTAAAGATGGACATTTTTTATTGAGAAACTCGTGGGATACACGTAATCAAAAGAATCTCACCACTGAGCAGTACATTTGACACAGGAAGCCTGTGGGATGTACTGTCACAGTGGTAATATAAGACACGGCCAAAATCTCTAAGTTATGCAGATGCTTGTTTTATGCCAAAGCTGACACCATTGGAAGGGGTTAGATTCTGAATAAAAGCAACAATCAGTGAGTTAACAAACAGTTCTTCAACTGCCAAATGAAATGGCTGTTAAAGGCTGGTCTTAAGAGAGAAAAACTTTAAAAATATATTTGTTTTCTTGGTAATCAGATGTGGAGGGATACATGAACAGGAAAGAGCGTTTCTGTTTCTGTTCTACTTGCAGCAATCCAATTCAATGGCTGCCTCAGCTTTCTCTATAAAGCAATGTGACTGCTTTAAGAATACCTGAAATGTTTTTGTGCACATTGGGTATACTCAAGATTTCAATAAAATAAAATAAAATCCTTTATATCTGGCAAAGATTTTTTTTTTTTTTGAGAAGTTTGGAAATACGAAGTGTGTTTATGTGTAAGTAAAACATATCTTGACACTTTTTTCTTGATTCCTTTTAAATTTAGGTGGGACATTTGCTAATACAGCTGTAACAACTTAGAGAATCTTGACCCATATTAATCTCTCCCAGATATTTCCCTCCTGCATTCACTTCCATAGCCTCCTGCAGTCACTTCCACAGAGATTTATAAGGTTTAAAATTTTCTTTCCTACAACATGGAGTTCTCACAAGAGGACATTGGCACACAATGATGGGCAAGTATTAGCCTGTCCCCTGCCCCTGTTCAAGATTCAGAAACACGTAATGGGCTTTGCCTATTCTGAATTATTACAATTACATGCATCAGTACAAAGGGGATAATAGATTTCAACGTATTTAACGATTTAACACTTTTAAGCCATGGAAATATAGAACCAGAAAAAGAAATTATTTGATAATTATGTAGCTAAACAGAGAGAGTAGATTTTAATTCTGATTAATACTTCAGTTCAGTGAGACAGAAATGTTGTAGTTACTCAATATTGAATTAGTTAACAAAAATACTACTATGCCATACTATGCGTTACAATTAATGTAACAGGTGGCTTCAAGGAAATTCTTCGTATAATTCAAGATATGCTATTGAAACAACAAATGAAAAAACAGTATGAGGATTTGGAATAATATCAGAAAAATTTCTGAAGCTTTTGAAACGGAATTAAAAGTCTTGCATGTGACTCTACTAGACACGATTACAACCTTTGCCTTGAGCAACTGTTAAATCTGTGCCAAAACCTGCAACATGATACTGAGATTTTGGAGATATCATATTATATGGAAATTAATATTACACCAGACAAATAGAATGCTTGGGCACTTAAGTAAAAATATTTATTTGACTTGACCCTTTCTAACAAGCCTGATTTTAAACAAGCCCCGTCTTTAAGCCTACACCACCATCACATATGCCAGCATCACAGAGAGAACAGAACATGTGGCATCACCATCCGCCCTCTGTTCTCCCAAAGTGTTCAATACACATTTTGAGACAACATGCTTAAAGAGCTTTGTTTCATTTAAATTCAAATATTTCTGCAATAGTTGTTTTAAATTACTTTTTAAAAATTATTTCCCAGTCAAATTTAACAATAATGAGTAAAGAGCACTTTGGTGAAACAGAGCAAGCACGTGACTAACCCACTTACTTCATTGAGGAATGACTTTTTAAAATTTATTAATTTGTTCTTGTAAGTGAGTATCTTCTCACTTTCACCCTGGCTTCATGCAATGATTCTTAATTAGTAGGAATTTTTTTTTTTAAATGCCAGCACAAAGATGAAAATCATTATGACAATTAACAAAAATATCTTCCTTTCAACAAAATAGCACGGCATACACAGAGCAGCAAGTCAGACTGCTTCATTAGGAACATTTAGACACACAGTCAGGAAAGCACAAAAAATTCAGATCTAAACTTAAGTTTGTTCTGCATTATCTGTGAATGCATATTTTTGCGTGAGTCATCCACAGAGAGTGAACCCACAGCTCAGACAGAACAAGTGCTATGAATACCAAATTTCAAAGTGTAGAGTGTTTATCCACCATCTGTTGTTCAAGAATCCCATAACTAAATTTCATAAAACTTTTCAAACTTAAGTTTACTGTGTCAACTTATGAAATAATATAAAAAGGATCACTGGCTTTCGTTTAATTGCACTGTAAACTTTTCCAAACAAAGCACTGTACTAAAAGGGGGATTATTTTTTGTTGGGTGAATAAAATTGAAAGGAAAGAATATGAGCACATGGAACACATGAATAAAACCCTTTTTATCTCAGAGAACGATATCCCTGTGGACACGTAAGATTTCGTCCAGATTTCATATCAGTCATTACAAATAGATAAAAAGCATAGCCCTCTTCTCCAGGTTTGTCAAGTATTAAAAAATTAAATTCAGTTCTATTTAAAGTGGTCACTAAATAGACAAAAATTAAGACATTCATTTAATCTAATGAGTTGTACTGGTTCCACATTATACTTCCAGAAAGCCTCTCCCTTGCCCACCTAACAAAGATCCAATAAGCCAGCTTCTTAAAGAAGCCATTTACAAGCCATGAGAATACCTAAATCAATAAAAGACCATGTTTCCTAGGGAAAACATGGCCAGGGAATATTGTACTACAAAAAGCAGCAGACGAGTGTTTTCAGAGACAGAGCGCCTTCCATTGATGTGGGTAAATGTTCCATGAAACTGCTTAAAGGTATTCCATCTTCAGGAATGAACCCTGTACTTACGTACTCCACATGTACTTCTTCTGCCAAGAGCAGTTGTATTGATTTTCCACCGGTAAAAAGATTCTGGATCAGGCTCCTGCACTGAACAGATCATAGAGTAGGCATCCTACCTACTTTCTCAGCAGGAAAATTCAAGATTAGTTAGTATTGAATGGTAGTGTATAGTTAGTCAGCAGCTCTGTTTACTTTTCCTTGATAAAGCTTCACAAAATTTTTACTCTCTCCCCAGTGACTAGAAAGGCTACTGTGTTGACTTAATCAGTCCATTCTTCCTCATCATGCCTGCAACTATTTTCATTTTTCCTTTATAGCAAATAATCGACTCCTGAACAATAGTTCTAACAGCAAAATTCAGAAGATTAATTCATCTGAGCTTGCTCTTACTATGCCTATTCTCAGAACACTTCCACAGATTTTCTAGTCCTTTATTTTTCCCACTAGAGGATGTTTCTTTCATTTTATTTAGAAGCTAAAATTCTATTTTGCTTTGATTTCCTTCAGCTCTTTTCTACTATCTCAGGTCTTATAGAAATCTTATCTGACAACTTGCAGAAGTAATTTAGCACTTCAGATTTTAGTTTTGTACTTTGTCCTTCAAGTGATACCTACTAAGACATGTTTTCATGGCTGTTTCATGGCATTCTTTTTGCATTAGCACTGCTGCAGTTATCCTACAGTTAAATCTCATCTTCTTGTGAAAGAACAAAGCACTCTTTTGACCAAGACACCCAAGAAAACAAAATTATTATTTTCCTCTTAAGGTTTAGAAAACTCATAGTGACTATAAAAAAGTACAAGGCAGTCTTTCTTCCAGATGGCACAACTGACTCCAGAATGCATCATGTGCACCTACAACTGTTCGCTGTGAGCTTACCTTTCAGAAAACTTTCTCCTTTACTCAGCTTCTCTTCAACAGAAGGGAGAGCAGCTTTTAGAGGCATTGCAAGGGACTCTCCCTGGTTTAGGAAAGCTGATGAAATTGGATATATCACCACATTCTCTGGCTCTCTTCTCCCAAGGACTGCTACTTTTCCAATTACAGAACAAGTTTCTCCTATCAAAAATACTGGGTCACATTCTGCTTTCATAGCTCAAAAGCAGGTTGTGAGATCTCCTGCTATTTTTTGTGATTTTTTCAGCAGAGGATGGAGAAGCCAACAGAAGTGCTGAAGCAGAAGCGAGGAATAGCAGGAGGTACCTGAGGTACAAGACCGCCTTGACTAAACAGACACTGGTGGGGACACAGTGCCCCAGGTACACATCACAGCCCTGAAGTGAAAACAGGATGATTAATAGCTCCTAAAAAGGTCCAGCTATTGTTCATATCCCATTGGTGTGCCACCAGCACCAGCGCAGCCACTCAGTCTTAATGCAATCCCATCCTAATCCCAGTCCTAATAGCACTGCTAAAGTAAACCTAGGTATTAACCATTTCTAAAAAGTAAATTAATTTGTTCCATATCTCCTTGCAACAATTCTCGACTCTGTTTAGTCTTGCTCTTTGCTTAACCTCTGTTCTATCCCTATTTCAATCCAATGACGTCATGATTCTTTATTTCTTCATAATATTTTCTTTAACAAAACAAACATTTTTCTGCTTTCTTGAATATTTTTCAGCAATTCATTACCATATTTCTGTTTCTCAACTCTCTACAAGTCCTATAATTACACTATTTTGGATTTCTTATTTTGTCTGATACTGACTTTAATGTATTCAGGCTTTCTTGTAGTGTCAAAATAATGTAAGAAACTGAGTTCCCTGTATAATTAAATCTAACGGAAATCTAAGGGAACCTAACATCAGGTCTAGTTAATTAGCACTTGAGATGCTGCTAAGCAAACTTGAATCTAACAAAATAAGTTAAATTTTAGAGTCTTAGGTTTAACAAATATTCAACAAAAATGTCTGTAAGTCTTTTTGCTTTGGACATCTTCTGGTTAGACTGCCTTATACAAACATACACTTAAAACCATATCCATAAAATTTCCCAAGAGAGAATTCTTATTCTTTCCCATAAAGGGAATTTTTTCCCCAAAATAGGTCAGATGCTGAATATCAGATGCTGCACAAGGCTGAACTGATCAGACAAGGTAAAGAGGGACAAAGATTTATGAACGCACAGGCACACAGGGAGATGGAAGTGAACTTTTAAGAAGCCTGAGGAAGTCTTTGGGAAGCTAAATAAAGCAAGTAAGAAGGCGAGAGTGGACAGAAGGTAAGAAGAGAGCATGTCTTGGTGAGAGGGCAGGAAGCTGAGAGAAAAGAATGAAGAACGTAATTCTCAGTGCTAGAAGGGTTCATAGTGGTTTTTCTTTGGAGAAAAAACACAAGCCTCAGAGTAGCCACCTCTCTTTGAGGCTTCTCGTTGTTCCTATGACTACTAACATTTATAACATGATAGTCATTAACCAGTGGCACTTGGTGTAACAAGAGACAAGCCAAGAAATATCCTCCTCTGGGAACCACACTACCTTTACTTATCCAAGCTGATCCTTAGGCAGCAGGGGCATGTTGCCAAAGAAAAACTGAAGCAATCTTGAAAACCTGTGCTGATACTACCTTTGTTTCCATGTCTTTCACCAAAGGAGGAACTTGCTATCAGCATTTAAATCACATCAAATAAAACAAACTGGGGAGAGAAGGACAGTGTGAGAAAGAGAGAGAGAGAGAGAGTGCGCAGTAATTACTTGCTGTTTGTTACCTAGGTATGAGATGGGAAGAGAAAGAAAAAAAATCTGTCTACAGAGTTCAGCAATTCTTAGGAAGCAGCTGAAATACAAAGGAAGAAATGCATGGTATTCATAGTGCTGGTTGAAATAAAAACTTACTTTAAGCTATCATGTATACAGGAGAGCTGATGATAATAAGAAAATAAGCAGAGATTAATAGAAAGGATTTTTTTTTTTTTTAATTTACTAGGATGGCATTAGACTACAATTAGTATTGGAAAAAACACCTGATAAGATTCAGCAAAAATGACAGCTAATAAAATTTGAAATTTATGGTCACGGGGAAATGCTACTATCTAAGCAGGTTGCTTTCAGGTCAAATCAGCAGGAAAAATATTTCTGATCTAACAAAATTGCAAATATAATTAATGTAATATATTTCGTAGGAGGTATCATAGATAAAGTTTTTTGAAAAAATTCCCCTTGGAAAACGTTTTTTACAAAAACATCTGAGAGATCTGTTGTATAAGTTTATAGAAAGATATGGTCTTGTCATTCTCAACTTGTTAAATCAGAAAATCCTTTTCATTTGAACCATTACTCAAGAGAAAGAGTGGTGTAACTCAGGAACACAGTTGGCAAACGAGAGAACGCACATAATCAAACCTACAAAAACTTGTCTGTGTAAAAATGACTTGCAATATATTTATATAACAAAATAAACATATGATTAAATGCCAGCCAAACTCATCTGCCCCCGAAGCCATCATTAATTTCATATAATTTAATACACTTGCTGCTGCATGTTTTCCCATGTTTTCAGAATTTCATAAAATATGCATGATCAGAAGTTGCTAATTGGCAACTGAAAGGCTCTTCTTTCATTACTTATTGACTACACTCTTCTCCTGAACTGGTTCTAATTAAGGGAAAGCTTATCATTGCACGTCCACGAACAGTGCCATAGCCCTCAGGTAAAACTGATCTGTATGGGGAGTTTTGTTATGGTTTTTTCTGTTTCAGTGGTCCCATTTTTGTTGCTGCACATACATGGCTTACTGTTTTTATTACGAGTTTTTATCATCAATTGCAAGCAGCAAGAGTCACGAACAATATGGATATGCTCAGGGGTTGCTAATGGGATCAGTGCTGTTCAATGTTATTTTTTGGGGACAACAGCAGGATCCAGTGCATGCTCAGAAAGTTTGACAACCACACCAAGCTGTGTGGTGCAGTTGACACACTGGAGGGAAGGGATGCCATCCAGAGGGAGCTGGACAGGTCTGAGAGGTGGGCATGTGAACCTCACGTAGTTCAACAAGGCCAAGGGCAGGGCCCTGCACCTGGGTCAGAGCAATCCCAAACACACATCCAGGGTGGGTGGAGGAGGTATTGAGAACAGACCTGGGGAGAAGGACTTGGAGCTGTTGGCTCATGAGAAGCTCCACATGTCCTGGCAATGGCAATTGCAGCTCATAAAGCCAACCATGTCTTGGGCTGCATCCAAAGCAGCGTGGGCAGCAGGGTGAGGGAGGGGATTCTGCCCCTCTACTCCGCTCTGGTGACACCCCACCTGGAATGCTGTGTCCAGTTCTGGGATCCTCAGCACAGAAGAGACATAGACCTGCTGGAGTGAGTCCAGAGGAGGCCACAAAGATGGTCAGAGGGTTTGAGCACCCCTCCTGTGGACACAGGCTGGGAGACGGGGCTGTTCAGCCTGGAGAATAGAAGGCGGATGGTGATGCAACATGTCCTGTTCTCTCTGTGATGCTGTAAGGGGAGTCTTTACAGCATCTTCCAGTACCTAAAATGCCCTGCCAGAAGGCTGGAGAGGGACCTTTGACAAGGGCATGTAGTCATGGGACAAGGGACAATGACTTTAAACTGAAAGAAGGCAGGTTTAGCTCAGATACTAGGAAGGGATTCTTTACTGAGGAGATGGGGAGGCACTGGAGAGAGAAGTTGTGCCCAGAGAAGTTGTGGATACCCTACCCCCTGGAAGTGTTCAATGCCAGGTTGTTGCCACCTTCCATGATGTCCATCTGTATGTCCAAGTTTCCTTTATTTCGTAAGATCATTAGATAGAAGGGGTGTTTTAGGGAAGGAAAGGGAAAGGGTTATGGAGCTGGGATATAACCATACCTACTGGGGAACTTTCACACATACCGTCATACAAATGTAAGTTTTTTCTGTTTAGTGCTATGCAAACACAGATCCCAAACCAGTTTACAATCCAAGTGTAAGAAGATGCGTAGAATACCAGTGGTAGAAACAAACACGAGTGAATACAGGGAAGCAATGGGATATGCTATTCAGCAAGTGATGCCAAACACAAATTGGAAGAGCACAATGACACAACCCTGTTTTGGTAGAAGTGGTGAAAAGAGCTATCAGTGATTTCCAGGATAATCAACACATTCTTATTAATACTTAACACCAAGGTTTAGGAAATTTCTTCACAAACACCTTTTCCTCATGGATATGCTAGCTTGCATGAAAAGACTTGGAATAAAATATTCACCATGCATTGATCAGCAGATGTGAACTTTTAACTCTTCTCCCTGTTCTCCTCACAATCTCTTCCAGCCTCACCTGGTGCACAGTGACCATGGGCTCTGACACTTCTGTGGCCCCACAGTCATGTGCTGCACTGAACTGTGTGCTGAAACTGCATGACTTCACATCATTTACAGAGCTGTAAGGATCTGCTCGAGCTAAGGAGCTCCAAATTTGACATTTTGTAACATCTCCTTTTTGGCGTGTGATTGCTCTTCTGCTTTGAATTAAGAAAAAAAAAAAGTGAAAATAATCAAAGAAGACTGACCATTAATGTACTAAGTAGTGAATTATAAATTAAATTAAATAAATTCTACTCACATGAAGAAGAATTTTTAAATGAACCAAAGAGAATGAGAACAAAGGAAAACTATCCTACTTACCACTGAAATCTGGTGTGTTTCCAACTACTTCATTAAAATTCTGGGCATAGGTATTTCCTTTATTTCCAGCACTGGAAATGGTGATGATGAGTGAGAAAATGAAGGAAGAATAATTTTGTTTTGGACTTAATGGACAAGAAAGAAAACAGCAATGGGATAAAAACTTCATCTCTGGCAAAAATAAGCTAGGTCAAGAACAAACCATTGACACAGAATGCACAGGTGAGAGGTGTGAAATATGCCTTAAAAATAACTAATATGTAGTTGCTGAAGCACAATTCAAACTACTGGTCTCCTATTTGCCTGTTCAGAAGAGAAGAATGATCAATGGCAAAGATGAATTTGATTCCTTGCACTCTTTTCAGGTAAGGACTGGAGTGAAAGTAAGTGGAATCTTTGAACATAGCTAAAAGTACACAAGTGAAAAGAACATGGTTTTGTCCAGTGTGAAAGAATTTGAATGAAGCAGCATGTATATCCTTTTGATCTCCTCCTCTATACTTGTCAAGGGACATTTGTTTCCACTATTTGATAAGGATAGTTCAGGGATAAATATTCCTTTTCTCGAGTCCTTTAATAGCTATTTAGACAACTAGCATGAACTGAAAAGCCCAGGTACCTGCACGCCAAGGAGAAAACTAGTTAAGAGCAGAGCTGTCATATCTTTTCTCATGTAAGAAACAGTAGTGAAATGATAGGTGAATACTGCAAAACTAGGCACCAGTAGTTCTGTGAAATCTCATCAGTTTTATATAAACGAATCCATCACTGGATGAACAACAATTTACTCATTTGTCAAGGTGTATCGTGCTAACCCTAGGAATGCTAGTCACGAAGCAGCACTTGATTATCCTAGCACTTTACAAACACAGAAGTAGACAACACTTTCCAGGTGCTGAGAGCAGCATAATATAACTTCAGCAAACACGTCCAGCTACAGTTTGATACACCCACGCTGCCTTTCAGCAAGGTCCTGAGCTGGCGGGGGCGTGTTAACCACAATGCTCAGATTGGGTCCTCATGCACCACAAGCTCGCTCCTCTCCTTACTTCAACACCAGAGGAAAAATATATTGCCCCACTGATCAGCTGTGGTGAACGGGTAAGGGCAGCTGAAGTTATTGATGCATAATCCAACCACCTGCTCAGGTGACAAGAGAGCACATTTGTGGTTCTTACATAGCCCGAGGAGGGATGTAGAGGATGCTTTAATGCACCTGAAGCAGGTGTAGCTTCAAAATCACAGTCTAGCCCTGGAGCACCAGTTTACTACAGGATGCATTCTGCATGCAAATGAGGATTTGATCTGCCCTATTTATCTGTCTAGATACGTTTTTAAAATCAGGAATCTACAAGTGTTGTCTGTGAGCACATTCCTCAGAATCACAGGAAGAGGTTCTGGTTTTCTGAGTTGAGCCCTATGGCTGCTGCAGACAACTGTACAAAGTAATTCACTTCAGAAAGTATTCTTACTGGAAGATTATACCATAAAGTCAGTGTTTGGAGGGAAAGCTTCAAAGGTTAGTTACTTTATTCAATTTTCAGCTGAAATTTATAGAGGATCAATTCAGACTCATTTGTTATTCTATCAACAATTTCCTTTAATCTTTCTAATTATCGTTGCTCTCTGGTTTTTACCCTCAACTGTGTTTACAAACGATAATAATCTCTTGTCTCAGACTTTGCTTTTCTAGGCTTAATGAGACAAGTTTTTAAGAGTCTTTTCGGATGCCAGCCTATTACCTACAGTATTCTAGTAGCCATTTCCTGAACCTATCTTCATATAAATCAATCCTTTTAAATACAGGAAACCAGACACAAATGCAATATTCCAATAGATCTAGTGATACTTTGGTACATAACTTTCATGTCTCTTCATATATACAGAAAACACCTCCTTTGATATTGGTAGGTCTGCACATCTTTTTCAGTTTGTCTTTTTTACAACTACTTAAGATTAATTTACTTATACGAAACTACTTCATGAGAATCTTTTCCACCTCTGTCAGCTAATGAGCCATAGTTACAAGGCAGTTCTTGTTCTCAGTTACCGGTACTTAACACATCACTCGACATGATTAAATTTAATTGCCTTTCTTTTACATCAGTGCTTGAGATTACCCACTGATCTCTTTAGCACACTTACATCCTCCCCATACTGAAAACTTTTCCCAGTGCTGTGACATCAGGTAATTTTACTGACACAGAGTACATCAAGTAGAAATGATTTGGGCTGAGATCATTACTAAACGGGGCGCATCTCGGGAACCATCAAGAAGGACTCAATAATAATCGTCCAGCCTGACAGTTACCTCTTCAGAGCAATCCCTGTCATCTTCCATAAAAACAGGTACTATCTATTCCAGAGCTTTTTTTTTAATTAATCCCCACCGTGTCCAGCACAGTGCTTACTATGCTTAAGTCAAGAAAGGGAGAATAGATTTTCTTTTCCTAGGGAGTCAGCTGGAAAAAAAGCTATCAAATTACTCTAGTACAATCTAGCTTTGCTAAATTGTGTTGAATTTTATACAACTTTCTATTTATTTCCATGACCTGAATGTGAAAGAACATTCAAAACTGTTCTAAGTTTAGCATGCTATTTAGCTGCTACTGTGGGCTACAACATATCTTCTCCTTTCCCATTACACCGATTTTCTATATTCTGCTTCAAATGTGTGACCACTGCCTTGATGAATGTATTAAAAACTTCATTCAGTTTATTTAAAATTTTAGAAAGGAAATCACCTTCCTCCACATCCTAAATTAATTTCAGACTCAAAGTTTTCCTTGCTCGTATGTTCTATTTTAAAATAATTTGCTACTTTAACCTTCATTCATACTCAAAGTAAGAGTCCTTAAGAAATACAGATTCAAAATACTAGTTTGTAGATGGTACAAAATCAATCATTATTTTGTCTCACCAGACAGTGCTCCAAAATTTACTCCTTGTTCTTTTTCTATTTAGATTTCCATTTTTTTCTTTTTAAGAAAGATCTTTTTCAGCTTGACTTTTGCCAAGTCTCGCTTTTCTGTTAAATATTGACCTTTCACATATACTATTTGCCACAGACCAATCTATTTTCTACTCTTAACATTCTTTTAGTAGTATCTTCTCCCCCACTTGAGGATCTTTCCTTAGAGCTCTTTTTTATTTTCCTACTAAGTCACAATACTCATTCTAAGTCTTTTGAAGTTTTCTCCATTTCCAGTGTTGACCTCCATACCTTAGCTGACTGATTTGTTCCATTGGTTTCCAAGAGTTCTCCCTTCATACACAGAGAAACTCAGAAAAAAAAATTAATTTAAACAATTGATTTGAAAGGACTTGGTCCTAAGTTCTTTGCTAAATTCAGATCTTCTCTGAGGTCTTTATTAATGAGATCTAAAATATTAACAATTCTTTCTGTTTCAGTTACTATCTGGTAAAGAAATATATTGTCATTTAAATCCAGGCATATTCTGTTACTAGCACCACATGTCCTCCAAACAGAGAAGCTGTGTATCCTGCGCAGTCCCTTTCTCTCAGTAAGCAGAAATACTAAAATTGAAACGACATCACCATATTCAGTGAGAATAAGGGCATATCAATAAACAAAGTCATGGTGATACAGATGGCGAAATAATTTCTATACTAACATTTGTCTGTGTATTTTAAAAATCAATAACACATAGAAACAGGCTGAGTGCATAAGAGCTAAATAACCCATGGGCCATTTTTCCCATTGTCCATGTACAAAATAACTAAATTTATTATTTATAAAATATTTGCATAGAAACATAAAAAATACACAAATAATTGTATTGAAACATGAAATCAAGACAGAACAAAGCCTCTGCCTGCTGTGGTTTCTGTGAGCTCTTCACCCTGTAGATATTTGGCTGAAGAATTGTAAAAATCTTTTTGACTTGTTTGCTTTTATGAAACTACATCTATCAGCTCTATCAGCAGACTAAGTAAGGCAATTAGCCTATATCACCCTCTTCGTTAGGGCCAGATCCAAAATCCATTAGTGACTGCGAAGAGCCTCCTATTGACTTCATGAGGCTTTAGATCAGTTTATGGGTGTGAGCCTAAAGCAAGATGAGCATGCCATCTGTTTTCTCTGATGATCTAATTTCTATTCTTTACCCATTCCTTTAGAATTTCTAGGGGGCCCTTTTCCTTTTTTCTTTCTTTGCATTTTATTATTCAGCAGCTACAATAGCATTCTCTTCTTCACTACCCCTCTTAAGTTTCAAAAAGTATAGGATGCTGCCATTTCTCTAGCTCATTTCCATAATCTTTTCAAATTACAGTTTCCTTTCTTTTTGATTGTTGTATAGCCACACATTACTATATAAGATGGAGCAAACAGCAACACACTCTTCTCTCCTCCAAATATGAGAGGACATTGGTTTTGGATAGCATATAAACAAAAGCAAAGAATAATGGAGTGATTTTTTGTCAGTTTTCAGGTTTAATAGCAGTGCTACTTATAATTCCATGCTAATCAATACTGCTGTCTCACTAGGCTTGTTTCAAGAAAACTTTATTGCTAAGTGCTTTACTATTTAATTGATACATTACAAAGATAAAAGAAAGGAGAGAAAATAAATGAAAATAGAAGAAAGAGAAGGGAAGATACAGGAATTTGTCTTTGTCTTATGACACTAGAACAAAATAACTGGGAAGAATGGTTTCTCCATCCATTTAAGTTTGCATACTGCTTTAAATTATTAATTGAGTTAATGCCTTCTTTCTCAATATCTCCAGAACAATGAACTCTTTTCTCAAACAATTTAGCGCTACAACAAAACTATTTAGGTTTGACTTACTTTTTCATTCAGTATTGCCTGTGTCTAATGCCTTCAAGCTTGCTTCCATGGAATTCAGACTCTACCTTGCAGCACAAAGAAGTTGATTCAAAATCCACAAGAAAAACTTATAAAATCAGCTCCCGTTTTCTGCAGTTGTCTCTTCAAATTGACGTTGACATCATTCTTGCCATCAAGTAATTAAATGATATATGTCTAATGACTGGGATTTCCACAGTATAAATGTTAGAGAACCCAAATATTGTGTAATGGGGATAAGCTGCCCTTTCTTACATCTAGAGAGAACTCATATATGCTTCCCTTGCAGCACTTTTGTTTTGAAGCATGCACCATTGTCTATGATGCAAACACTGTGACCTTCAAATCCCTGACATACTTTGCAGAGCACTTTTAAAAGGACTTGCCGTTGCAGGAGAGGTTTGGATCAGTTGTTCTGATCAATGCAACAACTCACATAATTTCCCAAAAGTGCTTGGATAGTGCCAGAAACTCTGAAATTAATCTGAACCATCTCCCAAATGTGTTCTGGTTAGGTATGTCAAAAAAGAAAGACTTAAACCCATCTGTTAAAATTTCTGGCTGTCCAGAAAATACTTCCGTATCCTAGCAATGAAGCAAATAAGGATTCTCTTATTTCAAAATGAAAACAAAGCCATATTCCTTTCCCTATATCAGAGCAGTAAACTGATATCATAAATAGCATACTGAATTACAATTTTAGCAAATATTGGGAGTACTAAAAAGAACCAGCACTTCAAGAAGAGATAATCCATTGCAGCTGAAATAGAACATGACCTGAGATCCAGTTTTCTACCCACTCACTGAGTTCACACCTAGTGTTGTACCTGGATTTTAGATTGAAACTTTTTAAAATTAAAAAATATCCTCATAGTCCCCTAAAAATTGCCAGTCTCCTTGGGAAAGTTTAACATCCTTAGGCTAAAGAAATGAGTTCCCTCTAATCTATTCCCTTCCTAATACTCAAAATCATGAATTCTGACTCCACAGTAGCTTTTCTTTCCAATTGATCCTTTGGAAGGAAGGGTCAAGCATCCCAGTATCCTATGGATGCAAATTACCTGAGGACTAAAGTGCATTCTTAGGAAATGGAAACTCTGTTCATAGCTCCTCCCCAGGTTAAGGAGACCTTCCTTCATCATCTGTATCTCCACTTGAACGGTGAGATAGTAACAGCTACCACACGTCCATTCTTCCCAATAAATGAGCAGGTTCAGAGAACCTCTGGGCAGTTAAACTTCTTAAGCCATCCAAACTCAGGGACATCATGTTCACGAGTGGTGCCAGTTGAAAGACAAGTGATGATGATCTATGAGCAGCAGCACTTCTAGGAAAGCACAAGACTGGAATTAAGATCCCCAGAATCATTTGCAGCACATTCTGAAATGCACAGAGACCCTGTAGTTCCTAAATTGTCTATGCCTAATTCATCTATGTGGCTGTTTTGGCCCTGAGTCCCTTCATGAATCTGAGCCACAAATACCACCTTAAAAGGCTGGCAGCTCCTTTTCTCCCAAATGTGGAGAAGTAAATTCATGATTACATTATCCTGTGAACCACTTGTTTATTTTACCATATTTTTTTTTTTTACTTGATTAAAAAAAACCCAACACTCACTAATTCTGATAACCACTTTACCAGGTATCTTCATGGATGCAAAACTTGGATTTTTACTTATTTTTAAAGTTAATTATATAGGTAATTATTACACTGTAACACCATCAATAAACTTATGTTTTCTAAAGGAAAGAAAGCAATTATCAACAGATTTTAACAAAGTCTGAAAGCTAGGGCATCAGTAGGATAAATGTAAAACCAGAACAAAATAAAAACCCTTGCTGGAAATGGGAGCATTTGCTTTTTGATGCTATTTTCAAGGGTACTTTTTGTTACCCTAAATAAGAAAATACTTTTAAAATTTCAAGATGTAGAAAGGATTTGGAGTCATTGATATTTTGATAAAATTATTGTTTCGGTAATGTTTACAGTTCTAGTTCCATTTTCAACTTAACTTTTAAAAATTATGGTTTGCACGTCACAATTCAGTTTCTCAACAAACTCTTTCTCTCCTGTAGATCTCTATGCAGTCTAAAATTCACCTGCAACTAAACCACACAGTTTGGAGCTTTATTTTTATTTTATTTTCTATCAACCTTTCCATGTCTTTGTTTTTCACTGCACACCTGACAGCAAGGGATTTTTGTGGGTTTTTCAGACATGGTTTTACTTCAAATGTGTTGCTATACAATGAACCTCAAACTAACATTGGCCCTGTGGTATGCAGAAGAGTATATTGACTATAATTTAGCATCATAGTCCTGAACGTTCCCGTTCAGAAATAGTTAATGTTGTTATGCTCTCGGTAGTGCTTCATTATTCAGTTTGAGTTGTGCATTTTTCATAGATACACTCTGTTTTTTCAGTGAACCAAGAGCTTTGGTATCTATAAATCTCCTTTGCTAGTTAGTCATGGTATCTAGAGAGCAGATTTACCTGAGATAATACAATAAAAGCAAAATGTTTGTTAAGCATAACAGAATAATATAACAGGAATGAAAATCTGACAAATGCCAAAGCATATATTTGTGTCCCACAACAGCTGTTATTGTTTTTATTTCCTCTTCATGTAGGCTGCTTTTGTCTAATGCTTATTTCTCATTTAAAGTTTTGTTTATTTCAAGTGTGTGTTTCTATTATTTCAACCACTTTTTCTTGGCAGTTGTTCTCAATGAGCATGTATTTTTGACAAATACATTTATGGTTATATGCTATCCCTCCTCCACTAAATCCTGAGCAGATCTGAACAAACTAAAGACAGTTTTTCCTGAAAGTTTCAAATAACCTATTAAAAAATCACTTCAGCCACACAGAGTTCAGCCTCCATTTATGGAAGAATGCTTTCCAGTGATGGCACTCTGATATATCATCTGGTAAACATTCAGAACTTGTGGGGTTGGCTTCTACTGACTCTGGTCTCCATTAAAATGATAGCATTTAACAACAGTGCTTACGCTATGGCACCTGAAATACCCCATTCCTCAGAATAAGAAGATAAAGATATTTAATTTCCAAATACAGTTTTGAAAAACTGTTACCTTTAAAATTATGTCCAGGTACATAATCAATGCCTAAAAGTTAATCTAAGACAGAGGACACAACTGGATCATTTACCTTGAACTCCTGCCTAATACAGGCTATTTAAATCCTCTCTGGAGAAAAATGTCACTTAACTCCACAATGTCTCTTCCTTATGCAGAGCAATTACTGCAACAAGGAGACAAAAGCCAGGACAGGCTTGCAGTTTCCCTCCTTCTCTTTGAAATTGAGCACACATCTGTCTCCTTGCACTCCCTGAGCTCTGTTTTTCAAACAAAAACTGTAGCTTTAATGCCTTCCTTACTTAATGTCTTCTATTTGTCATAAAAGAAGGATGGCAGTAAAGGCTGGTATGTTGTTTCAGAGCGTTTGCTTGCCTTGCTGCTCCCTTAAAAATATGCCACAATCACAGCTATGTGTCACATACATACATACCAACATGAACCTGATCTTCACACCACTGACATCCTGCTGTGTCCTCTGTCCTTCCCAAAATGTCTGGTTTTGCCCTTTATCAGATCAGTTAGTGTTTGACAACCCTTTCTGAATGCATTGTTATCTCCTTCTTAGTACTTATAATATGCTCTTTTTTTCTCCTTTTCTATCAGCTACCTTTCCTAAAACTTTCGTCGAGTCCTGCTCCCTTGCCATTGCTGACCTATTATCATATTTGTGTCCAGTCTCAACAGGTCTAAATTGAACATCAAACCATCAGCTTCTGTTATCTCCTTCCAGATAGGATGAAGAATATTCTCTTAAAGGTTATTTCTCATTTAAATGCATGTTTTCTCTGCCCAAGTCACCTCTTAATTTCCTCCCACAAGAAAATAAATTTATTAAAGTACCTGTGTCTCTCACGAAGTGTGTTTTCCAAGGTCTCCCCTAAAGACACTTTAGTTAACAGTATCTTTTTCAGGTAGAATTAAGCAAAACATTCCAAAAGTTTTACACATCAGGTGCCAATTCCTGTTATATTCCACATCCAAAACCTGTTCTATTCCACAGCTCTCAGTTATGCACTGTAGGTCTTCACCAGACCTTGGGTTACAACACTGGACTAAAAATTTATGTTTGGCTGATGACCAGTCAAGGAGGCCCAGAACTTCTTTTCAGTTTCATTGCTTTCAAGAGTCCTTGATTTCATACACAGGCTGCATCTTCTTTCTTGACACATGACTTCAGACTCAGCCAGTGCAAAATACCTGTGTTTTACCCAGAACAGCCTAGCAGCCCTTTTCCTCTAACCTACACAGACACTGTGATTAATCACTCCATCCATTTACCCTTTTTAATCACCAGGGTGTTAGTACTCTTTCAATATGTTCAAATTTGTTCAGTACTCAAAGATTTTTTGAAAATTCAGCACAACAGATACAGATGCTGTTCATTAACTCCCTTAGAAATCAGGTTGGAAAATCAAGGCTTAGATCATTCTTATAATTAACGATAGTTTTGAGGTTTATTCATACACAGCTGCATTAGACTCTGACTCCTTGCTATACTTGAATTTCTCTGATTTCCTTCCACCTAGTTAAACTTGCACTGAAGTTTCAGGAAGAACATGTTTTTTCACAGCCTGTTTTGATGGATATTTCTCTGCTGTTGGGAGAGATAAGCAATGGCATTGTTTGGAGGTGGAAAATCAGGGGAGACATTGATTTTTAATGGCCTTTGTTACTTTAGCTCAGTGTAGCAGTCACGTTTTCTTTTTACTGCAGGTCTACACACACATACACACTCAACTCGCTCATTTCTCCCTAAGCCACATTATAATGATTGCACCAAAAAAAGCCATATTCATCTTCTAAGCTTCCTCTCAGAAAGGCCTTCCTCCCACTTGAATTATAACAATAGATCTCTAGATTTCCCATGACAATGCTTAATATGAAATCTCTAAGCATATTCCTTTAATATAAGTTGCATAGGTATAGCATTTCTCCTTGCTTAAAAAGCCAATTAAGATTTCAACATTCAGTATTTTAATTATATGTTTATTGACAAAAACATGTAAAAATACCTCACTGTGTGATGTAGCCTTATTTCTGCTTTGTAAATTTTATAAAAATATCTATTTGTCAAATATTTATTATCATTCCTAAATAAATATTGGATGGACAAGTAGTAAGTGCACATATTTTAGCCATCCTAAAAATTCAAGGGACATTAGAAGAGTATAAAAATGCCATCTTGTCTCCCATATTTCCTAAACTTATGTAAATTTTGCAGTACTATTAAGGTCCTTGATACCAAAGGAATAGGTACTTTTCACTGTGTACTTTTCAAAGCGGCTACTTTGAAAAAGGTACAAAAGGTAGGCTACTAGACTCCAGGTCCAAAGACATGGGTGTTTTCATGCCGTTTTTACAGCTGGTGCGCTTGGTCTGCTTTTCTGTGCTTCAGGTTTCCCCATCATGAAATACAATAGAAACACAAAGTACATGATCATCCTCCTCACAGTTAAGGGAAGCATTTTGACTTTAAAGCACTATCCAACATGAGCAAAGATTAAAGTTACAAGCCCATAATTTATTTTAATGAAGTTTTTTTTTTGGGGGGGGGGG